>NW_020769651.1:26952-50097 GCF_900518735.1 Pseudonaja textilis
ATAGATAGATAGATAGATAGATAGATAGATAGATAGATAGATAGATACATATCTTTTATGTTAGTCTTTTTATTCTTTTATTTACAATGCAAATTAGATAAGAGTGTCCTGTATATTCACAGTTAATGGAAGATGACATTAGTTCACTGTTTCTAGCCATTACATATTTTTGAACCATCAGATGTTCCTCTATCCCTCCCTCCCTCTCCCTCTCTCTCTCCCCTTTTCCCTCTCCCTCTCTTCCCCTCTCCATTTCCCTCTATGTGTCTTTGAAGATTCTTAGTCACCCAGATCATAGTTGCCTCTAAAGTGCTTTTTTCAAAAGGCGTCTGAACTGTACATATCTATTCTTCTATTTCCCACCCACCCACCCCCACACACACATTGAAGCTACTTCAATGAGAAGTGAAATGTTTTGTTCTTTTTCCTCAAGGAAATAATAGTTCAGTTTGAGACACTCTCTCTATGGCATCCATCTCTATGGAATCCCTTACTGAATGGAAATGTTGCATGTAGATGAAATTTTATATTTTCCCTGTCTCTCTTTAAAAAGTTGTTCAAGCAATATTACTTTTCCATTTTTATAATATAGACTTACTTAAGGTATTTTTTTAATCGATAAGAAACACATTAGGAACAACAAATAGTTATGTAATGAGGAGTGGAAGGGCATTTGCACAATCTAAAAGTTCTTACCTTTCTGCAGCTTATTAAAATGTTTGTCTCTGTGTATTTTTTTCTTTTTCACAAGCAGAACAAAATATAGATTCTTTAGGACAATACAAATTATTTCTTTCTTGGTGACAGAAAGTTATGTTATACTACATTATTCACAAATGTGTAAGAACATTGATGTTCAGCACAAAACATTTTTTACTTAACATTCAATAGATTGACTACCATGATTTAGGAGGAGGGCTTCCTCCACCATTTTCCCCACCCTCTGGAATATCCTCCTTCCAGGTGAGCTCCCACTATTTTGGGCTTTAATGGAGTTGACAGCATTCCTACCTCTTAGCATTTAAGATTTAACTTATTCTATTCTTTCATGTACTCTTTTTATTGATACATCATATTTCATATGGGTTTTAAACTTTTATGTGAGTGCCTGGACACTGCTCAGAGCCACCTTGTGAGTGAGATGGGAAATAAATAAACAAATAAACAAGCAAATAAACAAGCAAATAAATAAATAAATAAAGTCAATTTTTCTTACCTAGGGTTCATCTGTACTGTATATTTAGGAACACATTTTGAAAACCATAGACTTAATCACAAGAATAGCATATTTATGTACATGATTTAATAGTAATATGCTATTGATACAAGTGTGAATAGTTCCCTCAACGGAATATCTCAAAATAGAATCCTCTCAGCATGCTTGTTATATGAAGAAGCAGAAAGAATAAATAAGTCAATCACTGGGGAAATAATGCTTCATAAATGCACATATATTTCCTTAGTCATTGATTTGATATTACTTCTGTCCAGAGATAAAAAGGGATGGTTTCTCCCTGTGGATAATGGAAACTTTTATGACATGAATGTGATATTAAGACTTAGAGACCACATAGGTAGGTTTTCTCTATGACTATCTGTCCCCAACTGATCCTTCCAATCTTCTAACCCTTCACCCAGTCAATACATCCACCTTGATATATTTTTGACTTTCCTTCCACTTTTACCAGCATTAATGTATTCTGTAGAGCAGTGGTCGCCAATCGGTGGGCCACAGCCTACTGGTGATCCACGAGAAAATTTTGGTGGTCTTCAGAGAAAGCACCCCCCCCCCAAAGCAATTAATCCAGGCTGTAGGGGAACATAAGGCTGTGCCGCCCAGGAACACAATGCTTGGGTCGCTTGCACTGTGAACAACATGAGGTAGTGAGGGAAGGGGGGAGGGGGGAACTTACCTGGGCACCGGGTTGCTTCTTTCCACTTCTGCTTTTGGCTGCACACAAGGAAAGCAGCAAAAGTCTTTCTTTCTAACCCCCAAACTCTGCCAGAAATGAGTCTTTGCAGCCTCTTAGAGCAGGATGTCTTGCAGGGTTCCAAAGACTCATTTTTAGCAGAGTTTGGGGGATAGAAAGAAAGACTTTTGCTGCTTTTCTTGCATGCAGCCTGAGAACAGAACTCAAAGCAGGCTAGAAATGGGGCTGCCTTGGAGGGGGTGGGGGTGTGTGAGGGAGAGAGAGAAAGAAAATCACCAGCCCTCAGGTTAGATCGATCTCCCTGCCCCCATTCCTCTAAGAACGGAGCTCAAAGCAGGCTAGGAATGCCACCCCAAAGCACCCCCCAAAGCAATTATTCCAGACTGCAGGGGAATACAAGGCTGTGCCACCCACATGGCCCGGGAACACTACATGAGGTAGTGAGGGGAGGGGGGAACTGGTCTGCCCACCGGGTTGCTTCTTTCGTCTTCTGCTTTTGGCTGCATGCAAGGAAAGCAGCAAAAGTCTTTCTATCCCCCAAACTTTGCCACAAATGAATCTTTGGGACCCTGCAAGGCATCCTGCTCCAAGAGGCTGCAAAGACTCATTTCTGATGGAGTTTGGGGGAGAGAAAGAAAGTCTTCTGCTGCTTTCCTTTCATGCAGCCTGAGAATGAAACTCAAAGCAGTCTAGGAATGGGGCTGCCTTGGAGGGGGTTGAGGGGTGTGAGGGAGAAAGAGAAAGAAAATCACCACCCCTCAGGTTAGATCGATCTCTGTCCCCCTCCCTCTAAGCTCAAAGCAGGCTAGGAATGGGCTGCCTTGGTGTGTGTGTGTGTGTGTGTGTGTGTGTGTGTGTGAGAGAGAGAGAGAGAGAGAGAGAGATCCATCGCTGCTGGGGAATTAAATTCATGGGGGGGTGGATTTGTATGTCTCTGTCTCTTTTCTTTCCAGCCTCAAGGTGGTGGGGGTGGAAGGAAGAGAGAGAGAGAGAGAAAGAGAGAGAGGGAGGGAGGGAGGGGGAGAGGGGGGGGGAGGGGGGGGGGGTCCCTGGCTGCGGGGGGGGGGGGGGGGGGAATTTGCATGGCTTGACTTCTTCAGAGTGACCTATATCAGGAAAATGTTAGATAGTACTGTGCATTCAAATGTTTGTCCTGTAATGACTGGAATGAAAATGGAGTGGAAATGGGTATTTCGTGCTTGCTGACAAACTTTCATAAGTGTGAAAGTATAGGGTTAGTTACACATTACTCTTAACAAAGACAAAATACCAGGACTTTGCATCCCCCCCCAAACCCAAAGGATGAAAGAAGCCATCCCTTTCCCTTCACTGTGCCCCACAATTCCCATTTACGTTTATGTTTAACATAAAAAATATTTTTTTTTATATTAAATATATTATCTTTTTAAAATAATTCATATTAGTGGGCCTCGGGATTTAAAAGTATGAGTTTGGTGGTCCCTGAGGTCCAAAAGGTTGGTGACCCCTGCTCTAGAGAAGTAACACTTGCATAATGTATCTAAAGTAGCTTGGTCATTTGGCCTCAAAAAAAAAAAAAACCCTTTATTTTGATTTGTTTTGTAGTGCATTAGTTTGGTTGTCTATGATATTATTAGCAGTTTTCTTCAGCACCAAATTTCAGAAGGATCAACATTCTTTCTATCCCACTTCTACAAAGTCCAGCTTTTGCCCCAATCACAAGTACCACATCTTGCATGTTCTCGTGACTTCAAAATGAACTTAATCATAAATATCATCAGCTACCTCTTCCTATGCCCAAGTGTGATTAAAACAAATTTTAGATAATCCTATTGAAGGGAAGTTGATCTATAATGCCATTATAGCCAAATACTTTTTTTTTCCTAGCTATGAGAGCCACTTCTTTTGTTTTGTTTGACTTCTTCATTCTTCATTTTCCAAGTAGTAAATAAATATCAAATATCCCATTACTGGGAATAACAATTTCCTTTCTAGACTAATTAATTCATGCCAATGATTCCCATCAGGTTTTAAAATTTAAATTTCCAGCAACTGTCAAGATTTCTCAGTTTGTTTATTTGGAGTTTCAGTTGTGTTTATTTTCAGCTCAAGGTTTATGTCACAATTTTACCATTCACCTCAACCATAGAATTTGAAAATTAAAACCAGATATCACACAGATTAATTGAGGTCCACATGTCAATTATACCCAAAGTACTGAGCACCAGAGATGCCTGCTAGATTTTGATGTTTCAATATTTGTTGATTTTCCCCTGAGATCTCCTATTTTCCATATTTTTAGTAGAACTTAGCTTCTAAATATCTTGGGATATCTCGCTAATTTGTCTCCATGTGAGATGCTATCCATTAGTTACTTAATAACTTATATACTAAGTTCAAAGGAGGAAAAGTTGGACTTTCAATGAAGACACAATAAAGACAAAGAACCTGCAACATTCAGAGTTCTGGATCTATTTTTCATCATTAAAGTTACAATATTAACATATAATGAAAGTAGAAATTACTGATACAGAAACATTGCAAGTAAGATTTATGCTTATGTATTAGTTATTTCAATAAAATCAGAAAGAAAGAAAGAAAACAAGTCTTGCAAATCAATATCCTAACTTTAGCTCCTATCATTTTATTATTAATATATATGATTTGCACATTCTTCATTGTTGAAACACATTTAAGTGATTATCAGAATAACAAAAGTAACTTACTTTTCCAACAAAATATTTCATACTAGGATAAATAATGTGCTATTTATTTATTGAAATTTTAATTATTAAATATCTGTAGGTTACCTTTTTTTTTGCCTTTCTTTTTGTTTCTTTGTTACTGGTTCTTGAATATTCTTAAAACTCCAATCACTATTTTTATTGGGTAAATATACCATTTTTGAAAAAAACAAAAGAATGGAAGTTGGCTGGATGCAGAATTGATGTTGCTATTATTTTTCTCCCTTGCAGGGAACAAAGGGTCAGCCCATCTTTCCTGAATGTTAATAAATACCGATCAATGTTCTAATTATTTTGCAAAAGTGATTATCTGATTCATTGGAAATTAGTTTGTATGACAATTCTATTTGTTTTACAACTCTACATACTATCAAAATTTATTTATTTTGGTCATCTTGCAATAGAAGTATCAAGGAATGGGAAGCTAGAAAATCAGTATATGCTCAACTTCCATGTAACTATTTAAAAAAAAGGAGGCTAATCCTGAAAGTTAAAAAAAAAAGTTTGAGAGAACAGAATTGTACTTACTATATCATAATCAACATCATAATCACAATCATAATCATTTTAAACCTCAATTGAAATTATCGTATCAATTATAGAACTTTAATTTCAACTCTGATAGTACTTAAATATGACTATAATCATAACCATCTCCCAAAGAGATAATTTTAATAGGAACTTCATGGCCCCAAATCAGCAATGTTTATATTATGATTTAGAAAGATTTACCAGCTAAGCACGGCTGATCAAACTACTAAACCATGATTTTGTTTTCTCAGAGCAAAGGTAATTAAATTAATAATTCAGTCTATGATATGAAATTTGGAGATATATTCTGTGTATAAGATAAATGAAAGATTCAGGGTTTGCCTATGTTTACTTTCAGGGACTACCTGGGAGGTACATGAGAGCAGAAAGTAAACAAATATTGCCGAAAAAGTGAATTACAAGACAAATTCTGAAAAATTGAATTGTATGGCTATGTCTGTCTTAGACACCAGAAATTAAACCTCACTCAGATATGTCTCTTTTAATTTCTAATTATTCAAAATGAAAAAGAGTGCATTGACATTGGTAATTGTTTCCTACTACAATATCACATCAGTCATTTATCTTAATAGACCCATGGAAAAGAAGATTAAGAATGGATGAAGAACAAAGAGAAAACCAAACTCGTGTAACTCTATTTATTCTCCTGGGATTCCAAAATTTGGAACATCTGTGGTTCCTTCCATTTCTGGCTTTCCTCTTTACCTATATTTTTACAATGACAGGGAATCTTCTCATTTTTGTTCTTGTTGTAATTGACCAGCATCTTCACACACCCATGTACTTCTTCCTTTGTAACTTGGCATGCCTAGAGATCTGCTACAGCTCAACTCTTAGTCCCATACTGTTAACTACACTATTGATGAATGGAAAAGCAATTTCATTCACCAACTGCTTTCTGCAATTATTTTTTTTCGGTTATTGCTTGGGAACGGAATGTTATTTGCTATCTGTGATGTCTTATGACAGGTATTTAGCCATATGTAAACCACTGCATTATGCAACAGTTATGAATACCAGGAAATGTGTCCAGTTAGCAGCAATATCTTGGACAAATGGCTTCATAGGCATTTCTGTAATAATGGCGGCAATGCTGCAGTTAAAATACTGTGGTCCTAATGAAATAGATCATTACTTTTGTGATTCTGTTCCACTTAAAGAACTTTCTTGCAGTGACACATATTTGGTGGAACATACAAATTTAATCTTACTATTTATTTACACTATGCCTCCATTTCTAATAACCTTGGCATCCTATATATATATTATAATAGCCATTCTAAGAATTCCATCCCGTACTGGAAGGAAAAAGGCCTTCTCTACTTGTTCTTCCCATCTCACTGTTGTTTCCATATATTATGGCTCATTAATAACAGTGTATCTTTTGCCACCATCCACTTCAATGAACAAAGTTTGTTCCCTTTTGTACACAATTCTTCCACCATTTGTTAACCCCCTTATATATAGCCTGAGAAACAAAGATGTAAAGAAAGCTTTGAGAAGAGTAAAAAATAAAGTAGCAATTTTCAATCTAATCCAAAATATATTGAGGGGCTTGGTTAATGTTGAAAACAAATGAAAGAAAGGGATGAAGGAAGAGAGGAAATGGGGAGAAGGAGAGAAACAGGGACACAGTGGGGAAAAGAGGGGTCCATCAATTTTCTGCAATTATTGTCAGAATTGGCTTTGATAATAGTTTTGGAACTTTTGCTCATCTATCTCTGGTCTTTTCCTTGAGGGAAGAAGTGGAGTTTAAATGATACCAAACTTTGAGTTCACTTGTATTATTAATAATTCTATTATTTCACTATTAACACTCCTGTTTATAGAAGAATGAAATCACAATGCAGATTGAGCAGGCATTTCCCTTGTCTTCCTGAGCTCCAGATCTTTGGTGCTGCCTGGAAACAAAGTTTAAAACAGTCTGCTTTCGTTTCAATTGTGGATCTCATAAATGATCAGAAATAAAATCTGTGGGTTGGTGTGGCAAGAAATGAGTCGAGCTAGAAAACCAGCATGAATATATACCAAAGGCACACAGAATGCTGTTAACTTCCCACCAAAGTAGTACCTATTTATTTATTCACATTTACATGCTTTCAAACTGCTAGGTGGGCAGGAGCTGGGGCAAGGAATGGGAGGTCATTGCATTGTTGGCACTTGGATTTCAAACATGGGCTGTCAGTTTTCCAGTGACAAGCTCAGCGCCTTTAACTGCTGAACCATCATGCCCCCCTAAATTATAAACAAATAGTTGTAAATTTATACTAATAAAAAGGTTCTACAGTAGGATAGGTGCGAAAATAGAAACTACAATAGGATAGGCAGGAAAATAGAAACAGTAATAGAATTAGCAATAAGATTAATTTTTGCATAATAAAAGGGCCACTGTGGGAGAAAAAACAAACAAATGAAAGTCTTTGTCTTGGTGATCTGTACCTAATTAAAATGAAACAAATATAATACTGTTGTATTCTTATTATTAATTGCTAGATAGATAGATAGACAGATAGATAGATAGATAGATAGATAGATAGATAGATAGATAGATAGATAGATAGATAGATAGATAGATAGATAGATTTTGGTGCATTATCCTTGAGGCTCCCATCTTTCAACCTTCCATAAGGGCTTGAAGACCTGACTCTGCTGGTGATAACTTATATAAGTTAATATGTATTTTTCATATATATTCTGAATATTTTAGTTTTTTAGTTACTTTTACTTCAAATAATAAATAATTGCACTGAGTAGTGAAATAAATAAGTTTTATTATAATCTTAGATCATTACAATATTGTATAGCATAAAATGAAAAAACAAAACAAAAAATAAATACAAATAAAAATAAATCAGAACAAAATAAAACTAATGATGCTTATTTTGCCTAAATATTTCAATATATTTATCAATATTCAATTAGGGAGAATAATATATATATGTGTTTTTGTTTTGTTTTGTTTTTGTCTTTTTTCTTTTCTAATGTTTTGCCTATCTTTGTTTTTGTACAATTTCTTTTCTTTTTTTTCTTTTTGGAATCTGTATTTTTAAGAAAGATTGAATTGCAAGAAGCATTACATACATTTCATCCTCTGGAAAATCAGAATTTGAACCATTCTAAAAATATTATTTGCATTGGGTTATACAAATTTTATCCATGTTTTATGGAATGGGAAAGGTGTATGAACAGGATTTCCTTAGAATAAAAAAAAACAGTCATAGCAACATGGATAATTATAACATGATTGAAAACAAAGCAGATCAAGGAATTGAAAATGAAAATTTTGTTGCAGCTTTATATAAAGAAATAAAAATTGTTCTCCAATCAATTCATGTTAATGGTTAATTGATCTGATCTAAATCAATTTGCATGTGCTTATTCATAGTTCTGTTTTCTTCAGTTTCATATTAACCTGTAGGCATTTTCTGAGGTTCATGAGAAAACCAGGACACCATTAATCAATTAATCATATAATACAATGTCAATCTTTAAAATTACTGCAATGGAAAGCTGATTTTCCAAACCAGAAACTTTTAAAAGCAATTCAATTTTGATTTGCCTTAATGCTGATCCCATAAAGCAATTAATTTTTATCTTTATTATATATTTTATCTTTGTATCATTTATATCTTTTTAATATTCCATCTAACCAGCAAAAGGAATGAAATACACCATTGTGCAATACATCATTTTAGATAAATGATTTTATTTCCTTTCAGAAAAGTAGGCAGTATCTTGGACAATAAGGTTTAACTATACAATATCTCTAAACAAGGAATTTTTCAGGAAGAAATACTTGAAAATTTGCAGCTCTTCAACAATTATTATGTGAAGAATGATGAGAAAATTGACAGCCATAGTAGAAACATAGATGATTAGAAATATTAGAAATACAAAAAACTGTAGCTTGGGAATCTTCCCAAATCCCAGAAAAACAATCTTCCTTCTCCTTAACATATTGAGCATCTGAGAAACTCATAACAAGCTATATTATTTTGATAAATTTTACTATTTGAATATTTTACTAGCTGTGCATTAACTTGGTCCTCAACACCAATAAGATCAAGGAGCTTATAATGGATTATAGAAGGAACAGATCAGACATCCAGCCCTTGCTTATCAATAGAAACCAAGTGGCAAGTGGCCAGTTTAAAGTTTCTGGGTGTTACCCTAAAAGAAGACCTGACCTGGGGTGCCCACATTGCAGCCCTGGTCAAAAGGGCCCAGCAGGTATTTTACTACCTGAGACTTCTCAGAAAACAATAACTGAATGAAAAACTGCTGGTGACCTTCTACCGCTGCCCCATAGAGAACATTTTAACATACTGCATCTCTGTATGGTCTGCCAATTGCACAGTGGCAGACAGGAAAGCACTCCAGAGGGTTAATGTCATTGCCCAGAAGATTATTGCCCTCTCCCCTCTTTGGGAGAGCTTTATAGCTCCCAGTGCCTTAAGAAAGTTCAAAACATTCTAAGAGATCCATCTCATCCTGGGAACCCTTTTTTTGAACTAATACCATCTGACAGATGGTACAGAATAATAAAAACAAGGACAAATAAGCTGGAAAATGGCAGTAGCTCTTTGGAATTCTACTGCAAAAGTGCAGTGTTGGTGTGGTGTCAGGGGTTTTCAGTTCAATGTGTGAAGGGTGAAGGATGTATGTTTGTGTTTATTTTCATGCTCATGGTCATTATGTGTACTGAAGATGCTGTTTGATTTCATTATATGAGGTGCAATGACAATAAAGTCAACTAAATTTAGACATATTTTTCCTGTTTCTGTGTCTTCCTTCTGCACTTCATCTTTGTTTTCTTCTCAATAACTGCATCCATCATAAGTTCTTCTTAGATTCATATAATTAATTTTTCAGCTTTATTCAGAGATGGGCTGCACTTTCATTGACAAGGGGTTCGTTGGTCATGAGTGCATATGCTTTGGGACTGAAATGTAGGTTTAAACAGGCAGTTAATTGACTCAGGCAGCTCCGGTGAGTACAAAAGGGTAGCATGGAACTCACCTGGACAGCCTGGGCAGGGGAAAACAATTGTTATTTAGGAAAAGCATAGTTCAAGGGTAGATGGGTGGGCCCATCCAGAGATCACAGCTAGGGATTCACCTGAACCCTGCCGACCATCCAGCAGCCCACCACTGGCTTTATTAATTTCTGTCTTTAGCACACAACTAATAAAAATGCATCCAATTGTTTCTAAAAGAAACTGACTTTGGCTTAATTGTGCTGAGATACATTCTAGTAAAGAAAAGTTTTCTGATGATAGGTTCCAGCATAGGTCCGAAAACTTGGAAGGCTAAACCCTATTCCTGATAACTAATTCAGACTGGATCTTGCAACATTATCAAACCCTAATTCAATAGCATAAGCCTGCTGCTATTTCCCCAAAAGATTTGCTCTAAGATTGCATTTTCTATATAACAACCTTGACAGTGTTTTTAAAGATATAGTATATTTCAAATAAACAGTTCACAATAAAAAAAACAAAAAACGACAACACCCAAGCAAGGGTGGGATTCAAATTTTTTAACAACTGGTTCTGTGGGTGTGGCTTAGTTGGTGGGCATGTGACTGGGTGGACATGGCTTGGTGGTCATATTATTGGCTGGGAGTGGCAATATCACTCACATTGAGGCACATATCTCCTTGCCTGGCCTCTCATGACTGTGGGGATGCTGCAACAGTCGTAAGTGTGAAAAATGGTCATAAGTCACTTTTTTCAGTGCCATTGTAACTTTGAATGGTCACTTCACACAATCAAAGTACCAGAAAAGGAGGGGAAAAAAACTGCAGAGACGTTCCTGAGTCAGGAAGTCTAGTCCTGCCAAGAATGTAATAAGAGTTAATGGAGAGGCAGTTTCCGTAAGCAATACCAGACTGTTTACTTCCTGCCTTCCTTACAGGATTAGGCCAGTAATTTCTTCTAACAACCAATTCTCCGAACTGCTGAGAATGTTAACAACCAGTTCTAGTGAATAGGTGCAAACTGGTAGAATCCCACTCCTGCACCCAAGTTGTTAAAACAATTTTCACCTGCTTATCAAATTCCCCTATTGGGGAAAGATAGATCAGCTAGTGATATGAAATGGCCCAACTGTAAACTTTTCAGGTAGATTACAGCACTGAGACAGACTTTGGTTGTAATTGTGAATGACTTGTTGAGGACTCTCAACCCCATTTAATACATCCATTCTTCTGGACAAGCTCTGGAGGTTGTGAGTGAGTACACTGGTTTCCCTCCTTTGTCTGTCAAAGACTACACTTGGTAATGTTGAAGCATGAGTGTCTTAGTCCTAGAAGTTTCTCAGTAGTTCAGTCTTTCCATTCTTTTTTTTAACCATTTATATGAAACTGCTTGGAGAATACATGGTGTAGGTTATCCTCAGTATATTGATGATTCACAGTTATACATCTCCAACTCTGGTTGACTAAGCAGTGTTGTTTGGTTATTTGACTTTTTAAAGATTTGAATGGGTGGAATCAGTTTAAACTCAATCCTAGCAAGACAGATGCCTCTGAGCATGCATCTGTCTGTCTGTCTGTCATCTATCTATTATCTGTCTCTGTGTTTGAATATCATCTGAAACATTAATATTTAAACATTTATATCAGCACAAATCTTTACAGTAACTCTGAGTGCCTCCCAAAACTAAACCATAACTGTTTAATGAGACATTCATGTTTTATGTTTTCATTGAAAGATTAAGTCATGCATGTTACTTAAAACATGCTAAAACACGTTACTTAGCCTTTCAGATAGGCATATGCTACTAGCAGGATCAACTTTTATGGTTAGGCTTAGGGTTCTGGATCAGTGGTGGGATTCAATTTTTTTTTTACTACCGGTTCTGTGGGCGTGGTTTGGTGGGTGTGGCAGGGGAAGGATACTGTAAAATCTCCAATCAGAGGTGGTATTGTCCAGTTCTCCGAACTGCTCAAAATTTCCACTACCGGTTTTCCAGAACCGGTTCTCCAGAACTGCTGAATACCACCTCTGTTCTGGATATTTGACTTCTGGGATGGGGATGCACTCCTCTGACAAAACTTGTGTACATCCTCCTGGACTCATGTCTTCTGCTCATGGTACAGCTGTGAAGGATGGCATCTTTGTACAGATTCATCTTGTACACTAATTTCACCAAGAGTCTTGCTTAATCACCCATGATCATTTCCTACCTGGGTTTCTGGAACACACAGTTCTAGGTGCCTCAGATTTTACACATGCACATGCCATTGTTGTGTGAACAATCATGGCTTCCAATTTCTTTTTGGTTGTGATTCATGATCCTGATTATCATATTTAAAGCCTAGAATGTCAGTGGGGTCAGATTCTATTTAGTATGGCCTCTCTGTGTTTTTGGCTTACTATTCCACTAAGTCTTACAGAGTAGCATGTTCCAGGCTCTTCCCTCAATATTGCTATGTTAATAGGAATGTTAATAGGTAACATTCCTCCTTGACTGCTGCCTCTACCTTTTAGAATACCCTTTTCTCTGACATCCACAAGGTCTTTACTATCTTAGCCTTCCAAAAAGCTTTGAAAAGGTGGTTTTTCCCATAGGCAATGTGAGTTGAATCAGGCCAGAAATGTTATTTATGGATGTTTGAAGATGCACGGTAGTTTGGAGTGGTAGGAGTTACTGTGTTGGTTTTTATTTTTTATTTTTTTACCTTTTTATAGCTTTTACTGTTTGTGATACAATCCCCCCTCCAGAGTTATATTATATAAGACAGGTGGCAATATAAAGAAAATAAATAAAACCAAATTACATAGGCAAGTTGCATATTCTTTTAAGCTGAATTCTTCAATACCAATAGCAAGAACACTTAAATTTATTTACTATTTCATAATGCTTTACAGCACTATCTATGTGGTTTACAGATTCAGCATATTGGCCTGATAACCTGGGTCCTCATTAAGAGCCACTCAAGATCTTTGATGTGATGCCCTAGTTACAAATCCATTGGATTAAGCCTAGCTTGAACTCTACAATTTACCAATCTGTATCAAAGTTCTGCAGCTGTTAGGTAGGATTTTGATGTTAGAAGTTTATATAAATTATAAGAAAACGTTATTGACAGTGATATATGCACTGAACGAGAAACAAGAAAATTTTTATACCAAACTATACAGAGAATTAGTAGAACAGGAATATGAGAATATATGCCTGCTAGGTGATTTCAATGCAATAGCAAATTTAGGAAAAGATTACAATAATGACATTCCAGGGGGAAAAAGGAAAAGGAAAACATTACCCAAAGTATTCTATCAAATGGCAGAAGAATTGGGATTAAAAGATATATGGAGAAAAAGAAATCCAGACAAAAACCAGTATATTTACTATTCAGCACCACACACATCATGGTCAAGATTGGATATGTTATGGGCAAATGGGGAGATGGAATGTAATATAAAAGAAATAGAAATTGAATCTAACATATGGGTGGACCATAATCCCATTAAAATAATTTGGAAAGGATTGAAAAAAAACAGAAGATGGGTGCTAAACAAGGAGATCCTAAAAGAAAAAGAATGTGTTAAGATGATGGGGAAAGAATTGGAGTTCTTTCTGAAGAAAAACAAAAAACATCAATTCCAAACCTATGGGACATGACTAAAGTATACATCAGGGGCCTAGCAATTTCATATAATACACATAGATATAAGGGGAAAAAAGGAGAACAATCTAAACTACTAGATACTCTTAAGGAGTTAGAAAAAAACACTTGAAAAAATACAACATAATACGATAGCAAATACGGAGAGGATAATGATTAGACATAAATTGAATATGTTAGCACAAGATGAATGGTTACAGGGCATTAAAAAAGATAAAACAGAATTATTTTGAACACATGAATAAGCCAGGAAAGTGACTAGTCTATAGACTTAAGAAAAAAAAAGAAAAAAGAGCAATCCAACAATTGAAGGATGCTGATGGTACGCTACAACATCAAACTGAAAAGAAAAAAACTTATTGTTAAAATTATTTTTGAGGAATTATATAGTAGGGAAGACGTACCAGAGGGAAATATCCAACATTATTTAGAAGGAAAGGGGCTACCTGTGATCCCAGAAGAGGATAAAGAAGATATAAACAGGGAAATAACATTAAGAGAACTGCAAGAGGCAATCCTGAAACAGAAAAACAATAAGACACCGGGACCAGATGGTCTCCCAGGGGAACTGTATAAAACGCTCCAAGAAAAATTAGACATGCAATTATTAGAACTCTATAATGAGGTACTGATGACAGCAAAATTACCTAAATCATGGGGGAGACATACATAATATTGATCCCAAAAGAAGATTCAGACCATCAATTAATTCAAAATTATAGGCCCACATCCCCTTTAAATGTTGATTATAAAATATTAATGTCCATAATGGCAGAAAGATTGAAAAAAAAACCTTAATCAGATCATTCGTAGAGACCAAAATGGATTCTTACTGAATAGACAAATTAAAAATAATGTCAGAATGGTACTGAATATAATAGAATATTATGAAGCAAACCCAGGAAACAATTGCAATGGTCTTCCTCGATGCGCAAAAGGCATTTGATAATGATAATTGACAGTTCATAATACAACAATTAAAGAGCATGCAATTTGGCAGTAAATTTATTAAATTGATTTTGACAATTTATACGACACAGACGGCCAGTGTAATAATGAACGGTGACAGAATGGAAACATTTAAGATTAACAAGGGAGTAAGGCAGGGATGCCCAGTGTCACCCCTTCTCTGTATTCCTACCGTAGTAAACTTACTGGAAAACGTTAGGAAAAATGCAAAAACCAAAGGAGCTTTAATTAAAAAGGAGCATCATAAGGTACAGGCATTTGCCAATGATATAGTATTTTTTTCTGGAAGATCCAGAGGATACGGGAGTAAAATTAATAAAGGAAATAGAGGAATTTGGCAAGGTCACAGGCCTTCAGATTAATAAAAAACAAAACAAAATTATTGACTAAAAATTTAAAATATAAGCAAAAAAAAAAAAAGAATTAGAAGGAAAATTGGGAATGCAAAGCGTGAAAAAGGTAAAATATTTAGGCATTTGGTTAACAGCAAGATGCTCTTCAATCAAAAAAGATAACTATGACAAATTAATAATACAAATAAAAAGAGATTTGTAAATGTGGGGGAAATTACAGCTATCGCTACTGGAGAAAATTGCAGCAATTAAAATGCCTACCCTACCAAAAATATATCTTTTTTTAAACTGTACCAATAAGATTGGATAAAAAATTTTTTAGAGAATTAAATCAAATAATAAGTAAATTTGTTTGGGATGGGAAAAAACCAAGATAAAAATGAAATTGTTACAGGACCAAAGAGAAAGGGGTGGCTTTGAACTCCCTGACTGGGAAATGTATTATCAGGCTGAGGCTATGGTATGGATTAAAGATTGGATCAACCTGGAAAATAGAAGAGTATTGTTGATAGAGGGTCACAACTTGCAGAGAGGGTGGCATAGTTTCCTATGGGATGGGAAATGTAAACAGCATGCATATTTTCAGAGACACATGGTTAGAGATTCACTAATTTGGACATGGAACAAGATTTAAAAGAATCAGTATACTAAAATACTGAACTGGTTGTCAACTATGGAAGCACAAATCTACCCAAATGCAATGGATCTGGGAAAAAAGAGGAATTTCAAAGACCTATTAGACACACAAGGAAGATTAAAAATGAGACAAGAATTACAACAACAAAATATAAAGATAGATTGGTGGCCATACATGCAAATTCAGGTGAGATATCAGAAGGACAGAGAACAATTTGGTTTCTGCATGGAAAAGCATCAATTAGATAAAATTCTGCAAGAAGTAGAAAAGAAAATGATTTCAACAATATATAACTTTCTACCAGATTTTAAAATGGAAGAAGAGGTGGTCAAAGAGACGATGGTGGTATGGGTGAAAAATGTTGGCAACAATATAGACCTGGAAAATTGGGAGAGAATGTGGGGATCAAATTACAAACTAATTACATCCACAGCATACAAGGAAAATCAATACAAAATGTTCTACAGATGGCACCTTCCTCCCGCTAGACTGGCAAAAATGTTTAACTCAGACCCAAATTGTTGGAAATGTGGAAAAGAAAAAGGTGCTTATTTTCATACCTGGTGGACATGCCAGGAAGTGAAAAAATATTGGAATACCGTTTAACAATGGATAGAAGAAATCACGAATCAGAAAATTGAATTTAGTCCAGAAACTTTTTTATTAGGTATAATAACACAAAAATGCAATAAAACAGGTAGATATATTATATTACATATATTAACAACTGCAAGGATTTTGTACGCACAACTCTGGAAGGAAAAAAGGGTTCCAAGGGTTATAAAAAAAAAGATTGTATATAGATGGACAGGCTAACAATGAAAATAAAAGACAGAAGATTCAATTTATTATAGGGCCTGGGATGCCTGGGATGAGCGGTTTAGAAATAAAAATAAAATAAAATGGCAATTAGGAAAAGAATGTGGGAATATGTAAATATACACCATGGAGAAGATTGAGATGTAAGGATAAAAGATATTGATTTATAGTAAGAGTAAGATGTAATGGTAAAGGAATAAGTATGCTGAAAAATATGAGGACATGCAAAAGATGTCTTGATGTTGATAACAATGTATAAAGTTTTATTTTATGTTTTTAATATTTGAAAACTTAATAAAATTTATTTTAAAAAAGAGTTCTGCAGCTGTTTTCAGCCTAAAGATACATTTGGATTTGAGTGGCAAATTTTGTAGTATATTCTAGAAATGAGGAGAAGAGGGGAAACATGAACTTAAAATAATTTAAATGTTGTAAGCTACCCAGAGTTGTTGTATACAAGATGGAGAGCAAATAAATTTCATAAATACATATAAACCAACCAACCAACCAACCAGCCAACCAAACAAACCAGCCAACAAATTCAACTCAATAAATACACTTCATAGACAATCATGTACCATTTCACTAAAATCAACAATTGCAAACTGTTCATATTAATTTGGAAGTTTTAAGAATCTATCAGGTTTTAGATCACTGATTTACACATTGTACATCCAACAACTTTCCTGCCATCTTTCTCAGAGCAGCTTTGACATCCTTATTCCTCAGGCTGTATATGAGAGGATTGAGTAAAGGGGGCAGAACCGTATACAAGAGAGAAAATATCTTATTGAAATCTTTCACTTCCTCTGTTTTTGGTATGAGATATACAACTACAATGGCTCCATAAAAAATAGAGACAACAATCAAGTGAGAAGAGCAAGTAGAAAAAGCTTTTTGTCTGCCTGTGGCAGATGGGATTTTCAAAATGGCAACAATAATATAGATATAGGAGATCAAAGTTGAAACAAAAGGAGGGAAAGTTATGATAAAAACCACAGTGAAAGTAACAAACTTTACCAGAAACATGTCACTGCAGGAGAGTTTCAGCAGTGGGAGAGCCTCACAAAAGAAATGGTCAATTTCATTTTGTCCACAGAACTGCAGTTGTAAAATCAAGCCCAAATACAGGGAGATGGCTAAAATACTATTGAGCCATGAGCCTGCTGCAAGCTGAATGCAGACCTTGCTATTCATAAGAGTTGCATAATGCAAAGGCTTGCAAACAGCTAAGAAACGGTCATAAGACATCACAGAGAGAAGATAACATTCTGTACAAACCAGGAATGAACCAAAATAAAACTGTGTCATACATCCTTTTACAGAGATGGTGTTGTCTCCAGTCATGAGAGCAGCTATCATTCTAGGAAGAATGGCTGAACTATATATCATCTCCAAGCAGGCTAAATTTCCCAAAAAGAAATACATTGGAGTGTGCAGGGACTGATCAATCACAATTACAATAACAGTAAGTAAATTGGCCATTATAGTAGAAATGAAGATCACTAAAAACACAAAGAACAGGAAGATCTGCAGATGATGGAGCTCCCCAAATCCCAAAAGTATAAAGTCAGTAATTTCAGTTTGGTTCCTCTGCAGTGCATTCATTATAACATTTATAATGCAATATAGCACAAGGACAATATTTGAAACAACTGATATAATATTGCACTCATTACGCAGAAAATAAAATAATAGTATATATGTGTGGTGATCAGTTACTGTCATAAAACAAACAGGGTTGCTGGAATTTAGAATTATAGTGTCAATCTCTAAAAATATTTGGAACAAAAATATATGCAGAAGATGAAACTTCAAAAATCTCAAGCTGAAAAATTCTATGGTTATAATGTATATCTTATTGCCTATGTTACTCATAATAAATATAAGTTAAGATTTAAAATTCTTTTAACATGAAGTATACAAATTCTGGCATGCATATACAATTTCATATAAAATCTCTAATTTTAGATTATATGGATTTTTTTCAGTGTAATTTTCTCAAAACTGGAAGTGCACAGATGAGCTCCATATCAAGCCTTGTAATCTTCAACCGGCATGTAGAACAGGCATCTGTATTCAAGGCATCTGTATTCAAGGCATCTGTATTCAAATATCTTGGGAAAACCTGATTTAACTAAACATATATATATACATATAAATATAATTAATATTTTGAAGACTTTGAAAAACAATTGCTTATTTAATAAGACACATGTTTTCAGTTACACATATGCTCACATTTAACTTATTGCATAAATGTGCATATAAAAACAGCAGGGTACTGATCTAGCTGTGCACTATAAAGCATGAATAATTAAAGTATATGTTTTAAATTCTTTCACATCATGAACTGAATCAAGTTGTCTTTCCAAATCTGTTAATCTAGAAATTAGAGCTGAATTCATAGAAGTAGACTTTTCCACTCTCTGTTTCAGTCCCTATCTGTCCCTCCTCCCACACCATGTTGTACAAAAATCTAAAATATTGTGATTGTATGCAGAACTTCCTCTTCCACTTCAATTATTAGAATTTTAGTTTGTTCTATGTTTCCCTTTGGCTTTCTTTTTCAACCCCAATTCTTCATTATGTAGGAACGCTGAAATTGTTACAATATGATATACACATCACTAAAATATGATATTTTCCAGGTTCAGCTCTGATAATCAGCTTCTTTCATGGCTAATATTTTGTTTAAGAATGTAATATTGAAGTTATTATATAGACTTATTTAACATTAGGCCTGCATATTTATTTCACTTATATATTCTAAAAAGAAATACATTCAGAATAGTTATCCTTTTAAAGGAAGAAATTTATTCACACACACATACATTAATCCTTTATCCTGCTTGCTTATATTATCTTACAGCAATGAATTTCAAAATGCATATTTTTAAAATATGTTTATTCTTTAATAAATAAAGATGATTCCTAAGAAAATAGTAAGAGTAATTACTGTTTAGACTAAAATATAAATTACGTGCATAAAAATTATGATGATAATTTCAGTTAAAATTTATGTTCTTTTTAAAATGTACTTTCTTTTTATCTTTTGTTTGTTTTGTTCTTTTGAATACTTTTTACCATATTGAAAAATTCTTATATAGAGAGATAGAGACAGTAGGTAAAATTCTAATTTATAGAGATAGAGATAGTAGGAAAAATTTTAATGGATAATGAAAGAGATATAGTAGGAAAAGAGATGTATATACATAATTTTTTGTACCAAATGTAAACAACAAAAATACTCTACCCATACCCATGTCTAAAAAAATGCTGTAAAATTAGCTATAATTATATTATATTAATGGATAAGATATAAGAAATATAAAACATCTATATACCAAACAGCAAATGTCCAACAACAACAAAAATGACAAAATTTCCCAATTTAAAAATGGATTAGTGTGGATTATGGTGAAGTAAATATAAGTAAATTTATAAATTTATATTTTAAATTTACATTTATAAAGTAGTAGTAAATTAAATTTATTGACACATGTCAATAAATATATTAACCAATACACAAACAATGCATTTCTCTTTTTACAATAATGAGTAATCTTTTATTAAATTAGAGATAAAGTAAGCAGAATTTACTTCAAGATCCTTGTATTGCTCGTTACAATCCATTCCTTCATGAGAAAGAAATATAAAGACAATTAAACAAATAAATAATAAATCTAATTTACTTCAGGCATGTGAATCAAATTAGGAATCAACATTATAACATAGACCTAAATCAAAATCATAATTCAGAAGCTTAATGAAAAGTATTATGTGATACAGATATACATATTAGGATACAATGACTTACTACATCTTATTTATCCAACAATAATTGATCTTCTGTTCTGTTCTCCTTAGCCTTTTTGAGATCAGAGGTTTTATTTTAAAAAATTCCCCTTTGGGTATTATTAAAAAAAGTGTCAGGAGATTTTGAGTAATGACTGAAGTAGCAATGCTCAACTCTCTTGAAATTCATATCATATTTGAAGTAACATGATAGATTGTGGTAATTGCCCAAATCCTTACTCAATATGTCATTTTATTATTAACCTGTTCTGTTATTAGATTATTGATTGGAAACAATAAGAGAGAAATTGACTTATTATTCTGCATACAGGATTTCTGTAGAGTTGTTTGTACAAAAATAGGATGCCAGAGTAAATTTATCACTACTATGATTTATTTACTATTTTCTCATTTTCATGTTACTAAGATCTAATACCATTGTTCAGAAGACATATTATATAAATGAAGTTCATGGTTGCCTCAGAACTATTGTTGAATTAAGTCTTTGTCATGACTGAATCATTTCCTCACCCAAATGAAATTGCACTTCAGGAATCTTCCAATCCCTGTACTTTTATAGCATAGCTTCCTGCAGACAGAGAACTGGAGACTAACAAGTAATAGAAAGGAAACACTGGAAATAATAATAATAATAATAATAATAATAATAATAATAATAATAATAATAGTACAACACTCCAGTGGTCTGCTGAACATTACTGTCTTCAATCTCTTGAGCTTTCAAGGACAGAGTTTGAAAATAATAAAAATAAAATACCTAGCCAAGGAAGTAAACTAATCTGACAGCTATAGTCATTCTCCTACTCTCTTATTAACTTTTCCAGCTATGGATATTTAAGTAGTACCTTATTTGTAAAAAATAAGCTACTTAAACAGTGACTTTGTCTGAGCAGGACAATGTTTCAAATTCAGGCAACCCAGAACAATGGCAGAGTTGATTTGCATAGGCTTGATAACAGTAGTTTAATCAATCTTTACTTTTCTCTAACATTACATCCTCATCCTCTTGTTTTGTCAGAGTAAATCTTATTCTCACATGTTGCAAATGACCCTTCTCTTCTGAGGTGGCTTTCTTATGAGGAGACTGCAATTCTTCCTTTACTAATCTTTTCTTGTCTTCTACAATTAATGCACTACAGAAATAGATTCTTAACTGTTAATAGAAAAATTCAAATCTGATAAATAGAGCAATTGCTTACATTTTAAAGTGAGAATCCTGACATGTGCACTCTGATAAAGCAAAGGAGATGCTCTCTAGTATATGTCACTTGTGGACTAGATCAGGGCTGGGCTGCTAATGGTTTGGGAAAACCGGTTGTTAATTTTATGGCCAGTTCAGCAAACTGGCAAATTCCACCCTGGCTGGCTCCACCCACCCTATCCTGCCCCTCCCAGGAGTCCCCACACAGCCCATTTTGGATTGCAGGTAAATGCAGGGCCCATGCAGAAGCTTGGGGAGGGTGAGAAATGGTTCACCCTGAAGTTCTGGAAGGCCAGAAATGGGCCCATTTTTGGCCTCCAGAGAACTTCCAGAGCCCAGGGAAACATTTTTGCCCTCCTGTAGGCTCAAAGAAAGGGCAGGGAGAGCAAAAACAGCCTCCCTGCTGTGGTACAGGAGGCTGACTAGGCCATGCCCACCATGGCCATGCCCACCAGGCAACTAGGCAAAGAACCAGTTGTTAAATTTTTTGAAGCCCACCGCTGGACATGATACATATTGCACTTGTGCATGATGGACCTGGAGCTGGTCAATTATTCACTAGAGAAGAAAATCTGCTGAGAGCAGGAAGTTGCGATATGCCCTGTATTTAGAAGACTCTCCCTGGATTAAATCAATTTTGACAACCTTCAAGGGAGTGGTAATGAATGAACAGGGAAACATGAAACTAGAAGACTTTCTCAAAGAAATGGATTGTCTGAATACTTTATATCTGAATCCAGGTACAGGCAGAGGATAGAAATGCATTGATATTTTTGCTGGGAATTCAGTCACAGGTAAACCTCTTGTGGTTCCTTTGGGCTTAATAACATCAGTCATGATATCATTCCTGAATGCCTGCAAAAGTTTTAGAAATGATTTTACAATGATTTTACAAAAGTTTTAGAAATGATTTTACTCTTTTACAATGATTTATTCTGAAATTTGGTGATTATAGTGAAATATTTAGGATAAGTGCTATTCGATGTGAGTGATATTGAGTTGGCCACGCCCAGCCAATAACATGACCACCAAGCCATGCCCACCAACTAAGCCATGCCCACAGAACTGGTTGTTCAAATATTTGAATCCCACCCCTGGTTCTAATCCACATCTTATTACTATTTTAACATTTTCTCCATAATATTTCCCCTCCCTTGGTTTTCTCAACTTTATTTTTAATTATCTCATATCTAAATTCAATTATATATCTTTTTCTAAGTTTCAATGTCTTTCCAATCATTATATTTATACTTTTGTCTGTCCTGTTTCAATTTTATATTATCTTTTCTCATTAAACAAATTTTCCCCTGTAATTACTAATTAGAGTATGACACCTTTATATCTTTTAGTTTTATCCATTCAACTCTTATTCAATTTATGCCTTTAAAATTATAACATTCAATATAGTACATAACTTCCATTCGAATTCTGCTTGGTACATTCTTAAAATACACACTATATTCATATATATATATATATATATATATGTGTGTGTGTGTGTGTGTGTGTG
>NW_020769651.1:55097-83470 GCF_900518735.1 Pseudonaja textilis
ACAGAAGCCTGATGATGGCAGATGAGATTCTGCCAAAATGTTGCTACAACTTTAAAAGCACAACTACACTCACAGCTGCACTCACAAACAAAAAAATCTCCACACCACAAGCCAGGCAAACGCCTGGGCACAGACAGATCCCCCCGGATACCTCCAGCTCAAACACACCCCAAATAGGCACCCAGATGAAACCTAGCTTCCTAACTAATGATAGCCGTCCATTTACCCAGAGCCAAGCTGCACTAAAGGCCTCCAATAAAGTAACACAATGTTGCCAGCCAATCAAGATACAAAAAGAGCCAAAAAAACAGACAGAAGATATTAGAAACACCAATCAAGCAGAACACAGCAAACTCCAAGACCAATAAACACAGACCAAGACTCCCAACCAATCAGGGTGAAGAAAAAACCATTCTGGCACAGCAATAGGCTGCCCCAAATTTAAATCTGAAACCACTGTAAAAGACTCACAGATGAACACTATACAGAAGCCTGATGATGGCAGATGAGATTCTGCCGAAACGTTGCTACAACTTTAAAAGCACAACTATAATGACATGGGAAAATACCCAAACAAAGTTGAATACCATACATATAAATACTCACAAAAACTTAAGAAAACAAAAAAAAATATAAAACAATAGTAAATAAAACAATCATTCCATTCCAATTCAATTCTATCATTAATATTAGTTAGAATTTAACATTTCTTTAACATTTCTTTTCAATTGAATATCATACTTCCTTGTGAACAATTATAAACTTTCCATAATTAATTCTTTTTTTCCATATTTCTCTTCACTTATATTTTTATAAATCATTAATAATAATTAAAATGTTCCCACCCTTTCCTAATTTCATTTTCTCATTCACTTTATTTCATTTATTTATTAACAAAAATTCCACTGCATTACAAGAAGTATTTTATGCATCATTTTAATCATACATTGTTTCATATTTTCTAAAATTATTTTTATTTCTAATATAACAATACTATCTTATGTACCTTTGCAGAATCCCTTTTTTCAATTAAATTTTCACCCATTATCTATAAAGAGGCTTATACTTTCAAACCTTATGCATTTTCCCTGTTTCTCTATATCATGTTTCTGTCTTTTATTACTTCTTTTCCTTTCCTTCTTCCCCTTCCTCTTCTCCCTCCCCTTTTTGCCCCCTTGTCTGTCTACTTCTAATTCTCTCTTCTGTGATCCTCTTTTGTTGCTTCCTAATATTGTAATTATTTTTCAAACTATTCTTTTTGTTGTTGTTGTTTTTTCAAATCTTAAACTTTTCACTCTCTTTACCCCCTTTCCTTTTTTCCCCCACATAAAATTACTTGATCATTAAAGATGGCTTCTTCTTTGTCCCAACCTTCTTGTTCTACAAGTGTTTCTTCTTGTTTCTCACAGTTCCAGATCTCCATTTCTAAAAATTGAAATACGAAGCCAAAAGAACCTCTTCCTTCTTGTGCATCTTATTTCTGTTTTTTAAGTTCCATTTTCAGTTCTTCTAAAATGATGCCATTTTAAACACTTTTAAACAACCACCCGATTGATTTTAGTCATTTAAATCCAATAGCCAAAAATCCAAAGTTCACCAAGTAATCCAAATAATCCAAAGCTGTGTCTTCTTGCTTCTTTTTTTCCACTTTCTCTTCCTGGAATTCTATTATTTTGTTACAAAGTTTCAGTTAGAATGTATCTTTTAGGAATCTTGTTAAGGTTTCACTGTAAGTTCCTTTTAGTTCCAGGAAGTCTCCTCCATTTTTCCAGATCCTGCCCTTTTATTCTTTTCTTTTCTCTCCTTTCCTGCTTTGAAAGGTTTCTGAGTATCCAAAAATCTTTGTTATCTCTTTGACATTTTATTTTCAGCTTAAATGCCTATTGATGTCAAAGTGGATTTTTGTCAATTTCTTACTTAAATCTCTTAGCTGTCAGTATAAGGAAGGGAAGAAAAAATCCTTTCCCTTCCCTCTCTCCTTTGCTGCTTCAAAGTCTTCTTTGGGAACAATATTATTTTTTATAGTTCAAATTCCAGGGTACCTTACGCTGTTGCATTTTCAGTTTAACCTGATCAACTAAAACTTTCTCTTCTTATCTTCCTCCTGCACATTCTTTTCCGGTCGAGTTCTTCTTTGAGGTGGCCACCACTGCAACCGCCTTTGGGAAAGGGAGTAATGGCTAGCTGAGGAGAAGAGATGCGCCTCTCCTTGACCCTGCTTGTGGTCTCCCCCCTCTTCACCACCTCTACAGGGTGGCTTAGCCCCAAATCCAGCTGGCTTGGGGCACTCCGGCAGCGAGCACAGATCAAAACCCTGCATGATCAGAGATTTTGGTCCGTCAGCAAAGAAGTTCAAACTGGAAGTCCCCTCAGGAAAATACCTGAGCTTTGATGTTATCTCATTTAGCTTCTAATTACTATTAATTCTACAGACTCGTTTAGACTAATTCAGAACAAATTTAGATGAGTTTATTTTTGTTTCATAATTAGGCTCTCCTGAGATTTAACTTTAGAAGTTAGATATTCAGCAAAGGCAATAAAATGAGAGACAAACCATGTAGGTTAAGCATTTTTCCCCTTTCTAAAAGAAAGCCAAAGATCAATGAAAGAAAAATATGATATGTGTATTAGTGTGTAATATATGTGCAAAGATACAGCAATTGAACTCTACATAGTTTCTTTCCTTCTTACCACCAAAGGAGGTATTTCTTTTAATTATCAATTATGCACACTCTATATATACAGTGGATAATCTTAAATCTTTAAAAAATATTGTGGCAGAAATGGAGAAAAAGCAGTGCTAAATCCTCATTTATCTCCCTTTGGATTATGTTTAATATTTATTTATGATGTAACAATTCTAATATTAAATGATATGTTATTCATTTTTCTCCATGGAAGAACAGATCTTACAAAATATGTGAGTTATTTAATGGCATTAAATGATAGTGCTACAAGCATTAAGAACTGAAATAAATGTTTACTTATAGGATCTCATTAAAATTGCCAGCAGTTTTAAGTATCACTGATAGAAAGAGGGCGGGGAGGGAGAGGGAGGAGGGGGTGAGAGAGAAATAGATACATAATAGATATAAATATATCTCCCACTATTAAAATAGATAAAATCAAACAGTATTCAGAAGTCTGCAGTTGCACATGGTTTGTTAAATGAGAATACTCTTAATAAACTCAATCAGCAGGTTATCTACACCCCCCCAAAAAAAACAAAAAAAACAGGCAAACAAAATGAATAGTCTATATAACAAAAAAAGAATAGACAATAGTAGTCATATTAAAAAAAAAATATTCCTTAGTGTCACAGTGAATGTTGAAAGAATGAGGAAAGGGAAAGGAAGTGGGAGAGACAGAAGACTTGCATATTTAAATATAATCTCAATGTTTGCAAAAAGAATGGCTTTGTAAGCTTTGGTAGGATGAAATGCCAGGATAGAAATTCAAAGAGATGAGTTGATTCAAGCGATATCTCTTCTTTTAGGCAGAAAAAACTTTCACCCAGTTGCAGACCAGACATGATGATAACCTATGTAGAATACCATTGGTGACATCATACATCTTTTGGTGCATCATCTACATTTTGCTGCATTGCTAGGTAAATTCCCATTTCTCTTCATTCCATTTCACACTGTTTTATTTTCCTCATGAAATAGAGTGTGTTTCAAAGAATATTTCCCACATTTGTAAAGATAAAGATATATGGCTATGTGGAGAAAAATTTATATAAAATATAATACAACTATTTAAAGTCAATTAATTTTTCAGAGATAATTTCAAACTTTCATTATTGTATCTCTCTAGCTGAAATAGGACCTGCTGCCTTTGTTAAACCTTGGTGCTGGCAAATTCACACCCCACCCCACCCCAAAAAAAAATTCAGTTACATGAATTTGTCTAAAATCAAACCAGAATTCAAAGGAGTATAATGCCAAGTTTTAAAATGAATAACTCCCACCCCAAAATACCCAAGAATATAAAGTTGGAAGGGACCTTGGATATATTTGGTCCAACTCCCTGCTCAAACAGGAAACCCTATAACATTTCAGACAAATGGCTTTCCACACCCACAACTTCTGAAGACAAGCTATTCCAATAATAGTTGCTATCACTGTTAGGAAATGTCTTCTTAGTTCTAGGTTGTTTTTCTCTTTGGTTAGTTTCCACTGGTTGTTTTCTTGTCTTGCCTTTCAGTGCTTTGGAAAATAGTTTGACACACACCCCATCTTTGGTAGGAGCCTTCAAATATTGGAATACTACTGTCATGTCTCTAGATTCACTATGTCTCACTGCTATTATGTCAATCATATTTTTCCAGGGTATTCAGAGGACTGAATTGAAGCAAATATTCTTATTTAGTCCAAGGTGGAACACACATTTGTTAAAGTGATAAAATGGATTTAACCAAGAAATTGTGAATATTTTGTTCCCAACCAATAAAAATAATAACACTTACAGTTATTGTACATTAAAAAAATATGCGGAAATAAAAACAATTGAAGATTTAAAGTAGAACTAGCTTTATCTGCTTTCCTGGGATTTTTTAGATGTTTATATATGTATGTACACATCTATATTGTTGCTCCATTCTTTCTTTCTCTTTAGATTTATATAATATGTTCTTTATATAATTGTATGAGTTAAGAACAACCTTTGTATTTCATGGAAAATATAATTTAAATGTTTTTTTAGATCCTAGACATATGACACCAAATTTGGTTTGCTTGTAACTAGCAGATCTAGTAAAACTAATAAGAAATACAATTGGATGTAAGCTGGCACAAAGATTGGAGTTCCAAGAAATTTCCAAGTGTTTGCCATAGTAATACAAATTCATACTGTAAGATTATCTTGTTTGTATGTTATAATTAAAATATTTTTAACTGACTTATTTTTAAATGTAATACTGAAAAAACTCAGTTCCATGGTTGTAGCTATAATAAAACAGTGGTAAACTCATAAAATATATAATATGTTTATTATAAACATATGTCTTAAATTCAATCTGTTTTTCAGAATTTCTGATACCATCACTATTGATGCATTATGAGAAAGACAGCACAGGGAAACAGAACTGCCCCCATCGCTGATTTCCTCCTTCTGGGTTTTGGAGAATTACATGGTCTTCAGATCATCTTATTCCTTGTATTCTTGGTTGTCTACATTTTGACTATTATGGCAAATTTTCTAACCATTCTGCTGATATTGACTGATCTGCATCTACACACACCTATGTATTTCTTTCTTGGAAATTTGTCCTGTTTGGAAATAATTTACAGTTCTACTATTCTTCCCAAAGTGTTGGCCAGTCTCTTGACAGGGGACAAATCCATCTCTCTCCAAGGATGCATGACACAGCTATATTTCTTTGGTTTCTTAGCTAGCACAGAATGTTGCCTTCTCTCTGTAATGTCTTATGATCGCTTTCTAGCCATATGCAGACCTTTACATTATGCAACTTCAATGAAAAGCAGGCTTTGCATCCAATTAGCAGCAGGTTCTTGGATCAGTAGCATGGCATTAACTTCTATATACTCAGTCGTGATGTCAACACTTTGGTTTTGTGGTCCTAATGAAATAGATCATTTCTTTTGTGAATCATTGCCATTAATAGGACTCTCATGCAGTGATGCAACCCTTGTGAAATATGTCAGTGTGTTTATGGCATTTATATTAACTTTTCTCCCTTTTACTTTGACTGTAATATCTTATGCATGTATCATTAATACCATTTCGAGAATTCCATCTAGTACTGGAAGGCAAAAGGCCTTTTCCACCTGTTCTTCTCACTTGATTGTTGTTTCTCTTTTTTATGGGACATTAATCATCACATATCTGATGCCAGAAAGCAAAGGCATGAAAAATCCCAGTAAAATATTTTCTGTTTTGTACACTGTTATTCCACCCTTTTGCAACCCTCTAATATATAGTCTAAGAAATAGAGATGTCAAAGAAGCCCTGAATAAGCTATTGCACCGATTTTGGAAAGATATATGTTGACTTAAGGAGAAAGAACATTAGCAATTGCCATCCTCCATGGTCACATGATATATAAAAGCCCCATTCAACTGAACAATTTATGCAATGATACAATATATGCTTAATTTGTAGTAAATTCCACTGAGTTCAATATGGCATATTGTCATATAAATAGTGCTGACTTACAGAGTTACTTTAGATACTTTATAAAAATTACAAAAATTAGAAGCAAGAAAAATATTTTTTAAGTTTTGAAAAAGAAGAAATACTGGTCTTTCCAATCTGGTTAGAAAGGCAAGAAAGATTTGGATTATCTGGCATTTAGCTTTCCAATGTTGCTGTTGCTGTTGTATAAAGATTTCATACAAATTTCCAACCTCAAATTGTTTATTAATAATGAAGGAAGTGGCCATATCACAATAATAGGTCTTCCATTTTCTACATTCAGTGCAGAAACCAGAAAAGAGGTATGTAAGGAAATGTAGCAAGTTACCAAAATGCTTCTTTACCAGGGTACACATTAAGTCCTATTTCTATAAATAAGTATAAGTATGGGACTTTTGCATTGCTTTGTAGCATGCCACTTCATAAACAGTATACACATATAGATATTACAAAGTTGAACACAAAGGACAATGTGTTCATCCACATTAAATATAATTAAATATGTATTCAGTTTGGTTATACATTTGGTACACTTCATTAAGGAAGTTGGCAAGTGAGAAAGCATATTTTAAAGACTTACATCCATAATTTTATTTTTCTGCCAGAAATAGAAACAAGTGAAATATTCGTTTGAAGAGAAATTGGAAGCTACTTGAGATCCAAGTAACTGTGCTTGTGAATTTTTTTTATATATTTTTTTAATTTTAAGACAAACATACACAGACAATACATAAAAAACATAAAACCATCTTCCATTTTCTACATACAGTGTGTCAATTGGTTTAGAATTTTTTGTGTGATACTTTCATAATCATTGTTCACAATTTATATCAATAATACATTGACAAACTAACAAATGCTTATCTATTTATCAATTATTAATTATCCTGCTATTTATTCCATCAATATTGTATTATGCTGTCATCCAAAGGTTATATACGTCTACATTATATTTTGTATCAATCTATTAAGCTTCTATAACAAAATTATTTATTCTGTTACCTTACCATGTTTTTTTATCTAACCATTGATAAAACAAATCCCATATCATATAAAATTGCTTGTCTTCTTGTTCTCTAATTTCAAATGTCAGTTTACTCATTTCAGCACAGTCCATATTTTTTTTAATAACTTCCTCCTACATAGGTATTTTGTCATTTTTCCAGTTCTTCGCAAATACAATTCTAGCCACTGTTAAAACATTTACAGTCAAATATTTCAATTCTTTATTGTATATGTCCAGTATGACTCCCAATAAAAAGATCTCTGATTTAAAGTCTATGTGTTGTTTTATCATTTTTTCCAACCATGTGTGGATTTTAGTCCAATATTTCTTTGCGTCTGAACATGTCCACCACATATGGTAATATGAACCAGGTATCTGATGACATTTCCAGCATTTATCCAATTTATTCTTAAACATTGTCACAAGTCTCATCAGGGGTAGGTGCCACCTGTAAAACTTCTTATACAAATTTGCTTTATATGCAGTTGACCTTGTCATTTTATAATTTTGAGACCACAATTTTTGCCATTTTTTCTAAATCAATCCCATATCCATTTTTTTCCCTCAAGCAATCATCATTTCTTTAACTCGTTCCTCCTCCAATTTAAATTCTAATATATGTTCATAAAGTTTGTTTAATTATCTTTTCATCAGTACCCATCAAAATTTTATCTAAATCAGTCAACTTATCATAAATACCTTCTGCTTTAGAATCTTTATCAAAACTAGATTGTATTTGCAAATTAGAAAACCAATTCATTTTTACACCTTGTTCTTCCAACGCTTGCATAGATTTAAGTTCACCCTTTTCATTCAATGTCTCACCATACCTAACTTTTTGTTCCTTTTTATATATTATTGAATAAGAAAAAGCTTTAATAGTTGATATCCATGTTGGAATTTTTAAGTAATATTGTCTTTTTATCTTCTCTCAGTTCAAAAACAATGCCTCTCAAATATAATGTCTTCTAAAATACCCCTCTGTTTTAGTTACCTCATACCAGAGAAAGGCATGCCATCCCAACAGCAAGTCATGGCCTTCTAAAGTCAATAATCTACCATTCCTTAGTGTTATCCATTCCCTTTCCCATATCAAACTTGTTACCTCATAATATAGCTCCCAATTGGGCAAGGCAAACTCTCCCCTTATTCTTGCATCTTGTAACAGTTTTAATTTTATTCTTGCTTTTTTACTCTGCCAAATATATTTCAACACAATTCTATTTAAATCTTCAAAAAACTCTTTCCCTAGTCGAATAGGAATTATCTGGAATAAATGTAAAACTCTAGGCAATATATTCTTCTTAATTGTGGATATTCTCCCAATCAATGATAGTTGCAGTTTTCTCTGTTTTATCTGTCGCAATCTGCTGTTTGAGTTTAACATAGTTATCTTCTTTCAGTGTATTACATCTTGGTGTAATAAGTATCCCTAAATATTTAACCTTGTTCGTGACCTGTATTTTTAAAATTTCTTTCAACTCTTTCTTTCATCTTGCTAACATATTCTTTGTTAATATCTTTGTTTTGTCTTTATTTATTCTCAAACCTGCTACTTTTCCATATTCTTCTATTTTTTCTATTAATTTGGGTGCTGTTTCCAATGGGTCTTCTAATATAAATACCAGGTCATTTGCAAAAGTTCCTTTTTAATTTTCATTCTTTTTATTTCTTTTTCTTCTCTGATATTCCTGTTCAACACTTCTAACGTTAACACAAACACCAGAGGCAACAATGCACAGCCTTGCCTTGTCCCTTTTCTTATATCTATGGATTCTGTTAATTCTCCATTCACCATCACCTTTGCAGTTTGTTCATGGTATATTGTTTCAATGGCTTGGATATTTTTTTTACCAAAGCCCATTTGTATCAATTGCAGTAAAATAAACCACCAACTCACATTGTTAAAGGCTTTTTGTGCATCTAGAAACATCAAGGCCATTTGCTTCTCAGGGTGTGCTTCATAATATTCCAGAGTATCTAAAATAATTCTCACATTATCTTTGATTTGTCTCCTTGGAAGAAATCCATTTTGATCAGTATGGATAAAATTATTTAAATATCTTTTTAGTCTTTCTGCCAAAATTGAAGCAAAGATTTTATAGTCTGAGTTCAATAGAGATATAGGTCTATAATTTTTAACTTGCTGCAGGTCTGTACCTTCCTTCAGTATAAGTGTAATGTATGCTTCTGACCATGTTTTTGGTATTCTTTTCTTTAACATAACTTCATTCATAACTTCTAAAAGATGAAAATTCAATATTTCCTGAAAAGTCTTGTAAAATTCTGCTGGCAAGCCATCTGGACCTGATACTTTCCCAACATTCTGTTTTTTTAAGGCTTCTGTTAATTCCATCATTGTTATATTTCCTTCTAACATTGTTTCAATATTTTTAGGTATCTGAGGTGGGCTCACTTTCTGTAGATATTGCTTTTTTTTTTTAATATCCTCTTGGAAGTATAGTTTTCCATAATAGTCTTGTATAATTTTTTTCTTGTCCTCATTTCTATAACAAACATGTCCTTTATTTATTAATTGACTAATCTTTCTTGCTTCTCTTTCCTTTCTCAGTTTATAAGCTAGCCATCTACCTGGTTTATTTACATCTTCAAAGTAATTCTGTTTAGCATTTTTAATTTTTTTGTGCTAATTCCTCTTTTTCCATTAGTCCCATTTCATGTTTAATTATATCCATTTTATTTTTAATGTCTTTTTTTGTGGGGACTTCTGTAAATCTTTTTCTAATCTTTCTCCAAGTTCCAAGTCTCTATTTTCTGTTTAAAGTCTTTTTCTTTTAATATCATATTATTTAAAGTCCATCAAGATCTCCTCTTGTATCCTTTCCAAATAATTGATTATAATTATGATCTGCCAAGTACTTGTTTTTATTTCAATCTGTCGTACGTTAGTAAATAATTCTGCTGACATCCATATCATATCTATTCTAGACCAGGATTTATGCCTGTTTGAATAAAAAGTATATTGCTTACTTTCCGTATTTCTCTCTCTCCATACATCTTTTAAATTAAATTCTTCTGTTATTTGAAGGAAGGATTTTGGTAGTATCTTTCTAACTTTCTTTGTTGTTTTCTGTGTTTTATAGTCCAACCGGTCATTAATTATTCCATTAAAATCTCACATCGTACAAATATTAACATAGTCCAATTCAATTATTTTCGTTTGTAATTTTCTGTAGAATTCTTCTTGTTTATCATTCGGGTCATAAATTGCAATTGAAAGTGTTTTAACACTGTTATCCATTATTTCCACCATCAGAAACCTTCCATCATCATCTGTGTAGATTAGTTCTGCCAAAATTGTTTCTTTATTATATAATACCACACCTCTTTTTTTGGATTGTGCCAGCGATGTAAATAATTTCCCTAGTTTTCTTTGTTTTAGTATATATTCATGTTGTTTTTCTAATATGTACCTCTTGTAAGTAGATTATGTCAAATTTCAATTTTTTTTTAATTTGTGAAATGCTTTCCTTCTTTTAGTAGCCAAATTAAGTCCATTTATGTTAACCGTAATCAATTTTCTTTCATCCGTGTTAAGCTTTATAAGAGGGTTTTATTGCTCTAGTAGATCTCAATTCTCATTGTTTTCTAGATTCACCACCTACTGCACCTTCTTCTTTTTCATTTCCAATTACTGCTATACACTCCTCTTAGAATTTAATTAGTGACTCTTCCTTTCTTTCTTCTTCCTCCTTTCCTCTAAAGTATTCTAAGTAGAATTACTCAGCTTTTTCAACTGTGTCAATTCTGTGTCTTTGTTCCTGCCAAGTGAACAAGAGGCCTTCTGGCATCAACCACCTGTAGTTTACTCCTCTTTAGTCAAGAATAAATATTCTCTTCTCATCTCTCTTACTCTTCCTGGTATCTGTTTCAGCACCACAATTCTTTGTCTTTATATTTTAGTGTTTTCTCTCTCGCCACCTGGAGTATCTGTGTCTTAATAATCTTCTTAGTAAATCTAATGTGAACTTCTCTTGGTAGTCTATTCCTTGTTGCATATCTTGTATAGACACAAAACACTTCATCCATCCCATGCATCATCTTTTCTTTGGCTATTTCCAGTACTTCTGCCAATATTTCTGCAATTATTTCAGCAAGGTTTTCACCTTTTCCTTCTATATTTTGAAATCTTAGATAAAATTCTGATTTATCTATTTCCCATCCTAGTGGTTCACATCTGCCCTTCTCAACATTACTCAATCAAATATCAATGTCTCCAATTTTCTTATCTCTTTGAATATCATCTTCTTCAATTTTTTAAAATCTGACTTCATAGTTCATCATCCTCTGTTGAATATTTTACACTTTCTCATCTGTCTTTTCAATGTTTTGCTCAATCTTCTGAATTCCATGCATAATCATCTGTAATGTCACTTCCTTCTCTTTCTCTTTTTCCTGTTGTAATATTGTCTGTATAGATCATTGTCGTCCAGATGGTGAGGAGGTTGGTTTCAAAGAAGCTGGAGCTGTTGTCTTTCTATTCATCTTGTAATACTTATCTGTAAAGAAAGAGAGAGGAAAAAGAAAAAAACAGGAAAAAAGGAAAAAAAGGAAAAAACAAAGGCAAACAGTTGCCACTCCAAAGGAAAAAAGGAAAAAGAAAGTCTTCAGGCACTTGTATCCAATTAGTTGCAATGATAAATGTAAAAATTAAAACAATCAAAGATAAAAAAGGGGGAAAAGAGAAATATTCTATATGTTCCTCTTAATAAACAAGAAGAAAACAAAAATAAAAGATTTACATTCTGGTTCCTGGTTTAAAAAGTAAAAATCCAATTAAAGAGAAAACAAAATCCCAACTACTAGGGGAGGGGGGTAGAAAGGGAGGCAAAAGGTAAAAAGCAATTCTAATATAAAACAAGCCTCTGCCACCAAATATCCAAGGCTCTTTGATAAATCAGCTCAGAGTTTTTCAAGGTCACTTCAATCTTTCTTTCAACTTCAACTCCAGACTCCAGCTATCTGTTCACAAATGAGCACCTGAATAAACAAACTGCCATGCTCATATCTATCTTTTCCAATGCAAAGCTCAGAGTCCTTGATTGTAACACAAACTAGTGAAAGAAAAGAAGAAACAATGTATCCAAGCCTCTGGGTGGCAGTGCTACTTATTTTCCTTCACTTTCACTTCCCCCTCCTCAGTCTACAGCCAGGAACTAAAAAATAAATAAATAAAATCTTTTCCCTTTTTTCAAAAACAGAGAAAAATAAATCTTAAATCTTAAAGAATTTTCAAAAGGATTGTTAAAAAAAGAGAAGGAAATACAAACAGAAATGAAAAGATCAAAAAGTACCAGTCCAGCTTAAAGTTAAACAGCTTTGCCAAGTTCAGAATTCCAATAAAAAGAGAAAAAAAAGAAAAAAAAACCTTTCACTTTGACAATTAATCATGCCGCTTCAACTCTTCTCTCTTCACTTTTAGTCCACTTTAATTTTTTCAGGGTGTTCTCTCCAAGAAATAATAAGTAAAAGTTCATCTCACCAAACTGACACACTTTCTTTCCAATCTCTTCCATTCCAGAGCTGTCCCAGCTTCAGCAGCTTGGAAGGCTGCCTCTCTGCCGCTGGCAAAAAACACTTTTCCTGGATCAACCAGGGACTTTGAGGTGTCCCTGGGATCAACAGGACATGCCCTTGTCAATCACCGTCTCTACAGGATGGTTTAGGTCTATGGGGACCAACCAGCAACTGAGATATTGATGGCAATCTTGGAGGATCAAGATCGCTTGTCATACTGCCGCAACACCAGTTCCACCCTCCATGCTTGTGAAATGATTTTAAATAGGGTAGGATAGTAGCAGGGAGTAGAAAACTATTGAAACTACTCTCTGTATCTTAGATCCTGTTTGAAAACATTCCACTTGTGCAGTTCACAATATTTTGAACATAAACAGAAGAAGCTCAATCATTTAATTTAGTTTACTTTATTATCATTGCATCTTCTACAATGAAATTAAATGCAATCTTCATTGTACATTATAACTATAAAAATAAAACACAAACACACATCCTTCACATTCTATACAATTGAATTAAATATCCGATATTGCATTAATATTGCACTATGCAGTAGAATTCAATATAGTTACTGCCCTGGGATAGAAGCTGTTTTTCAGCCTATTTGTCCTTGTGTTTTTGTTATTCTGTACCATCTGCCAGATGGTAACAGTTCAAAAAATGGGTGTTCAGGATGAAATGCCTGTTTAACAATATTTTGATCTTTCTTATGACAGTGGGAAGTATAAAGCTCTTCCAAAGAGGGGAGACGGCAACAAATGATCCTCTGGGTAATGATGTAAACCTCTGGAGTGCTGTCCTATCTGCTACTGTGCAATTGGCAGACCACACACTGGTGCAGTGATAAAAGGTCACCGCAGTTTTTCATTCAGTTGTTGTTTCCTGAGTTTTCCAGGTTATGTGCCAGTAGAGTGATTCTTGATATTATTGCTTTTTACAGAGTTGAACCTGCACCAATAAAGCTGTTTCTATGTATAGTTATTTTGAATGTTTTCAATTTCCATCCATATAGCTAACGGTTACACTACATACTATTTGTGATTGAAGTATTTTGAATTATAATAAAGCCTACTGATTTGCTTTCCTATAGTCTCTTGACTCAGTTGATTACCATCAGGTGATTATTCTTATATGTGAAATTGTTTTTAAAAAATTGAAAAAAGGAATTGGAACTTCCAAGTAAAATGAACTGTTTTATTTTTATTTAGTAGATTTGCCAAAATATCCAAATTCAAATAATATATATTAGAGAAACAAACGAATCTATCCCCAATGTTCTCGTCTTTAGAGATTCCATTGAATAATGTATATTCACGTACTTTTCATTCTAAATTTAGATTCAAACTAAATCCTTTCACATTATTTCATGCAACCATTTAAAACTAATTGAAAACATGTCTTTCACAATTTGTCAAAGGTCCTTTGAGGTTATAGTTATTTTCCTGAAGTTTAAGTTATCACCAAAGGGATATTTAAAGAAGACAGAAGATATGAAAGAAATAGAATGGAAGACAAATAGGTTTGCTAAGTATTTTCAAGATTGGAGAAGAAAGATATGTATGTATAGAGAGAGATATTGGAGTGAAAGCATTTGGAGTCATTTTAAACTTGATTTTTTCCTCTATTTATAACAGGTATACAACTCTCCAATTTTTTGCACAATTTCAATTTTCAGCTATATTTATGCCATAATCAACCAACTTTTTAAGATATTGGGAAGGCTGAAAAAATAATTATTCATGGTGAAACATCTTTCATCTGTTTTTAAATTAGTCAATCAATAATTTTCCAGAATATGAGCAAGGAGATGAAATTGCTATTGTTTTATGTAGCTACAATGAGTATTTGGTATCATCTTAGTTTTAATCCACACTTTTCTTATAATCAAGTGTATTATACCAATATAATTTTAAAAAGCTTTGGACAATTTGTCCAACAGGATTATTTCTTTAATTAATTGTTAATTTGTTTGCTCGTTTGTTGTAGCTTTCATTGGGAATATACATTTTTGGTGAAATCATGAATTTAACTGCTCGACCGCTTCTACAGTGAAATTATGATGGATGTTTTTCAAATTCCACAGTTTTTCCAAGTGTGAACTGTACATTGATTCTGGACCAGTGTACCTGGAATGTGAAATGCAATGCTTGGTAATCAGACTGTCATCTCTTTTGTTATCCTTCTGGGATTTGGGGAGCTTCATGATATGCAGGTGTTCGTTTTCCATTCCTTTTTAATTATCTACATATTTACCATACTGGCCAATTTTCTCACTGTTCTTCTAATTTTGGTGGATCAGCATTTGCATACACCCATGTATTTCTTCCTAGGAAATTTGTCCTGTTTGGAAATGATGTACAGCTCTACAATTTTGCCTAAGATGCTGAACAGTCTTTTAACAAGGGAAAAATCCACCTCTTTCAATGGATGTATTACACAGCTGTATTTTTTTTTTTGCTTTCCTATGTGGTACAGAATGTTATCTCCTCTCTGTAATGTCTTATGATCAATTTTTAGCAATATGTAAACCTCTGCATTATGCTACTGTAATGAGAATTTCATGCTGCATCCGATTAGCTGCTGTGTCTTGGATCAATGGCATAGTATTTACATCTGTATATTTGATCTTCATATTACAGCTTTGGTCTGTGGCCCCAATGAAATTGACCATTTCTTTTGTGAAACCTTGCCATTAATAAAGCTGTCTTGCAGTGATACCACTTTTATGAAAAATGCTATTTCAGTCTTGGCTTATATATTCACTTTTCCTCCATTTACATTGACTTTTATGGCTTACATATTTATACTGAGAACCATTTTGAGAATTCCATCTAGGACTGGGAGACAAAAAGCTTTTTCGACCTGTTTTTCTCATCTGATTGTTGTCTCATTTTTTTATGGGGCAATAACAGTTGTATACTCGATGCCAGAAACCGAAGAAAACAAAAATCCTAGTAAATTCTTTTCTCTGTTATACACAGTCCTTCCTTCATTATTCAACCCTCTAATATATACCTTGAGAAATAAGGATGTCAAAGAAGCTCTGAAGAAGCTATTATTTAGATTTTGGAAGACAATATATGTTAATCTTCATTTAAAAACATAATAAACGATATTATACTTGATAGGTCTTATCTTTAAAAATGAGGGCTAGGAATGCAGCTAATAAAAAACAATAAAGGGAGGAGGAATGTTTCTTGGAGAATTTCTGGGATAAATTTCTTCATTGTAAAAGTGGATAGTTCTAATTCCTGGGCTCATCAAGAATAATCATATATTACACTTTGGTTATTAAATAAAAATATAGTACACAAATCTACTTGCCTTACATTGATTAAAAACACTTTGGTTTTTTTTTCACACTAATTAAAACTCTGTCAAAATGAATTTTTAAAATTTTCCATTTTAAGATATAAATATATGGTATATAACTATAAGGTATAACATTAATTGCCAGTGTGTCTTTGTGATAGCTTACAATGTCTAATGACAACCCAATTTGATTTTCAGCATTTTCAGTTTCAAAAAAATCTAAACAATTAAGTGCTTCAATTAATGATTAAATCTAATGATACAAAAATATCAATACATCTTGTTCAGTTTTTATAGGTCATCAATTAATTTGATATGCAAACTTTAATTATTCGGTGGAAAAAAAATACATATACTATTTTCCCTCTGAGAAGTGCTACTGTCAGAATAAAAATGATCGACTTAGATTACGTTTTGCTCAACAAATTTTTTCTTTTGATGTATTAAATTCTACTGGATTTAAATACAAAACACTTGAATAAATCATTAGACTAATATGAGACTATTTAAATATATCAAATATATCAGATGAATACTTCATTTAAGCACTGTTTCGTATTATTCTATTTGGGAAAGAAGTTATTACATATCTTCATGCAAGTTTTAAAAACATTCATTTGTATCAGTTTTTGTTTGTTTTCTATATTCTTATTGTATAAAAATTGATATTTGGAAAAGCAGATGATTGTACAATTTTTAGAAGTAAAACGCTTATTGTTCTGTCTTGGAAAGATAAATATATGGACTCAATAACTCATTTGTGTGCAAAATTGATAGTATTTACTATCAATATGGATGATATTATATCAGAATATGTTTACTGTTCATTGGAATGTGAAAATGGAATTTGTTATATTGGTACATACGTGTGTGTGTGTGTGTGTGTGTGTGTGTGTGTGTGAGAGAGAGAGAGAGAGAGAGAGAGAGAGAGAGAGAAGAACTTTTCTTGTTAAGGAAATCTCTCTCTCTCTCTCTCCCTCCCTCCCCCTCTTCCCTCTCTCTTACACACACACACACACACACACACACACACACACACACACACACATACACACACACGCCATGTTTAAAAAGGTCTTTCTGGATTTGTCCAGCAGAAAATTGTATGCATTTATTCATTGTTTTTTTCAAGATTTATACTTTTTATTTTAAAATGCATCAGAAAACTGAACAATAATTATACAATTAACTTTTCAGAAACATAGAGATACTATATCCCAGCTTCTTGGTACTAATGAGTAGTTAAGATATAAATAAAATAATAATTAAAACTGAGATTTGATGTTTCAGTACCACATTATTAGATATTCAAAACAACAAAAACAACAAATTACTAGTTTTCTTGCTGGTAGAGGATGCTGTGGGAGACATGGACTAATCACTTGGAATCATCCAATCTTTTGCCTGAAACTACTCCACATTAAATTGTGTAAGAGCAACCAGCCTGTCCAATTTTGCTGTAGGACACACAATTTATTTCAACAGATTTTCCTTCTCATAAAATGGTTGGAGAAAAATATTTTGACATACAGTAGTATATGAAAGGAATATTAAAATGTAGACATATAAAATTAATAACGATACATTTTTCAAGATCATGATTTGTAATTGTAAAAGATGCACATTAAAGCTGAATCATTAGAAAGGCTGAATGAATAAAAATCGATCCTTTTGAATTGTGGTGCTCAGAATTTTTTTCAGAATATCTTGTACTCTGTTTTTTTTTTAAAGCTAGAATATAGATTTATTTCCCTTCACACTGCATAGAAAATGGACACAAAGAAAGAAAATACTGAAATGGTGCCACAGAAATGTGTGGTTTGTATCTTATTCATCTTCTTTTAATGACCCCATTATCCCTTGAGGGTGGAGTCGGGGCACCTGAATGGAATTAGCATAGTGTTTTTAATGGCCGTATCTCCTTCCTGTTGCCAATGTGGAGTTTTGTTCAGGAGATATATTCTCAGTTTGCCCAGAGAGAGAAAATTGCTTCTATCTATGATCAAACTCACAGCCTCCTGATTGTGAGGCAAAAGCTCCACCTCCAGGCCACCGCACCACTCCTATGGTTTTATCCTATTAAGATGTATAAAAATAACTGGGGAAATGATTGAGTAAAAAATATGGATGAGTTAAAAATGCATACAAGATAATATTTTTTGCAAAGTAAAAAAGAGGATAAGTATATAATCATATATTGTAAATAGGACTGCATCATAAAATGTGTGAAACTATTATATTGGAATTTACTGATAGATATTCCATAGCATAGAACTAAAAATATAATGTTTATGGAGTCTTTACAGGTATTTTCATAGGAATGTACATTTTTTTATGCAGACACTGCTGTACTTTTGCCTAAAAACAACATCATTTGCAGCAGTTGTTAGGCAGTTTGTATGATTCAAGAAGAGGAAGAAATTTGAAAAATGGCATATGTAAACCAAATGATTATGTCTGACGGGAAGAAAATAAGTCACTTATTTCAAGTCATACACAAATGTTGAAATCATTTATAGTGTCAAGATCAGAGGAAGTAATAGCATTGCTCTTTGTTGCACTGGTCAAACCACAATTGAAATACTGCAATCAGGTCTGGTTGTCATAACAAAAAGAAAAAGTATAAGGAGCTACAAAGAATACAGAGAAAACCACCAAAGTTGGTAATGGGCTTGGAGCCTGAATCCCATTAAAGGATTATGACATCATCCAGAGCATAGAACAACTGAAAGAAGTAATTCAAGATCAGAATATGTGGAAAGACCTGGGCCTATAGAATTGACAAGAATCAAAGGTAACTCAATAAATGACATCATTATCATCATATTTGGCTTAAAGAACAGAATGCCAAGGGAAGCCATGTCTTCCAATACATAAAGAGAGTATCCATAGCACTAGAGAGTAAGGCAAGATGCATTGCATGGAAACTTTATAATAAGAGTTGAATTAAGGAATGTCTCAAATCAAATAAGTAAACAGACAAATAAAATGAACAGCCATTTGCTTTAGATTGTTTTATGAAGATTCCTGCATTAGGCAAGGAATTAAACTAAATGACTTTTACATGTTCAACCCTGTGATTTTATGAATAGTGAATAAAGGTACTGAAAAAGAAATTTTCTAAAAAATAGGAAAATGGCAGACAATTTTATACATACATATATATATATTGTTTGATCATTACAATTATGTGGGCTATTATGGATAAGAATAAACCTCCAAGCCTCCAAACCTCCAAGATTTCGGTGCTTTTCTTTGAATTCTTTCTAGTTTCTTATAACCTTTCTTTTTATTGAGGCAACCAGAATTGATTACAGTTTTGCAAATATGATTTGGCTGGTACATAAAATCATGCTTTCTCTTGTGGAAGTGAGAGTTATGTCAGAAGTACTCCAAAAGAAAAGCAGCCTTGCTTTATCTCAGTGATCTTCAACCTTTCTGGCTCTGTGGACTAGCAATGTTGGTGGCAGCAGATGGCGACTGGTAGTGAGAAGGGGATCAGAGGTGGTATTCAGCAAGCTCTGACCAGTTTTGGAGAACTGGTAGCAGAAATTTTGAGTAGTTCAGAGAACCGGAAAATACCACCTCTGATTGGAGATTTTACAGTATCCTTCCCCTGCCACACCCACAGAACTGGTAGTAAAAAAAATTGAATCCCACCACTGGAGGGGATGGTTTCAAACAATGCATCTAATCCCTTGCATATACAAATGGAGCTTTGTTTTGTACAGCCCAGTTTCCAATGTGCCACAGATTGGTATTGGTCTGAGGACCAGGGTTTGAAGACCCCTCCTTTATCTAATGTTACTTATCTCAGAAGGAAGTAATGTGATTAATATGTATGCATGTCTAGTTATGAATTATTACTTTAATAACTTGGCATTTTTATCAGTCAAATCATTAAAGAAATCACTTTAATACTTAAAAATTTAATGGATTAAGTTATCATGTTCTATAAAAAGAAAATGTTCCAACATGGATCTGGTCCAGTAGGTATCAAGCAATCAGAAAAATGCCTTTGAGATCAGTCTGCTCACCTGAGACCCAGGGGCCATAAGCCAAATAGCACTTCCAACCATAAAAGAAAAGTGCACTAATTTCTAATTCAGTCTTCCTGCTGTATTTTAATGGAATACAGTAGAACAAAGCGAATTCTTCCCCTTTCCCATTTTTGTACTCTTCCATGCCCTGTGAATGGTAACCTTGAAAAGACATTTGGCATTGCTACTTTGCTATCTTGATTATTTCACTTACATATCCTGACACATTTCATTTATACTTGTGATTTCCTTTGCTGGTAAGTGAACTTTTATACATGAGTATAGCCAGAGATAAGAGGAACATCAGCTGAGTTCTACTGTAATTCCCTCATCATTAGAAGTTAAAGTTGAACTTTATCTAAAATGTCAGCTAAAATGTACCACATTTCATCTTCTGGATATTTTGCTTATATTTTTTAAGGAAAGTTTTAAAAAATCATATTGTTCCATATAAGAAGTAAGCCACTTTGTTTAAAAACATAAATTAATAATTTTGAATGAAACTGTTTGAATATAAAATTAAAGCATCGGGTAATATCAAAAATGCAATAATGATGATAATAAAATTTGATATCCACTATAAAAATATTAATTCCTTAAATGTATCTGGATTTCTATCATAAATAAAATGATACTATATATAAAAACTTGATTCTAAAGTGTTTTTGAAATATAAACATGGATGTATATTTTTGAACGCTCACTAACAGGACCATCTGTGCTTTCTTTGATATAAGAGCAATTAATATTATCAAGATTGAGCCTTAGCTAGTATTCAAATAGCTATTTAATAAAAGTATCATATTAGCCTGAAAAACATAGGGAGATGCTAAACAGATTCTCTGTAGATACCTCTTAAATATTAATTCATAATTCAATGAAGTTGATGACTGAAATACCATATATAGTATATACATGTAAGACATATTGCTATTTGATAAAGGAATTAATAGAATTGATAGAAATTGATCACACCAGCACAAGAACAGGCACTAAGCACCTAATTCGCATAAGTAGCAATCTACCACACAAGGTGCAAACTGTGCAGAGGGGCCAATGCATGATTCAGGAAGGAATGCATATATTGAATGACATTGAATTGAATGGACTAGGCTCTCCCAAATCCAGGTGGAAGATTCCACAGAAGATCATGGAAAGTAACAGGGTTAAGACCCTGTGGGCCTTCCAGATTCAGACACCCAGGCAGGTAATGGCTAATCAACTAGACATTGTAGTAGTTGACAAGCTAGAAGTAAGTGATGGTAATAGATGTAGCTGTGCCAAGTGAAAGCAACATCAGGAAGAAGTATGAGAAGCTGGAGAATTACTAGAAATTGAAGAAGAAACTAAAGAGAATGTAAACTAAAGAGAAAGGTCAAAGTGGTTCCAGTGATGGTAACAGTTCTCAGAACTGTGACTCCTAAACTGGAAGAGTGACTCTATCAGATCCTAGAAATATATCTATGTGTGCACACATGTGATGTGAAGTGATATGGTGTGTGTGTATGTGTGTGTGTGTGTGTCTTTTGTATATTAGTGTAGCAAAAATCCCATTGACCTACACATTGGGAGAACTACCATTATAAAAGAAAAACTATTGAATCAGTTATCAAGATTATGCAGTTATAGCTATACAATTTCATTTTAGGTCACTGTGATCAGAATTACCTCTAAAGAATCAAAGGTGGTGCATTCAGCTTTGATTTCTCAAATTGCCATGCCTGATGTCGAAAAATGTGTATTTTTTCCTTGTGACTCTTAATCTAAAAGGCACCGTTCAGGGGAAAAAAAAATGAAAATTGAATATGGGATTTTTGAAATTTGGTTCATACAAATCATTTATTTTCTGGGAAAGTTTTTATAAAACTGTTTGAAGTATTCCTTCCCTCCACTTTAAAGGCATTAAAGGCATCTTAAATCATCACACTTTAATCTGTAAAAGAAAAGCAAACCAGATATTTACGAATCAGTAGCAGTTTGTTAAGCAATTTATACCAATCCAAAGAGTAACTAGATTCCTCTTGGTTCTAATCTATAATTTTTATATGTTCAAGAATATTTTAGTAATATAATGCTTAATTTGTGCAATTGGTTAAATGGGACCTTTTTTTAATCTACAGTGTTCAACTGAACAGTTATAGAGATAGCATGAACTGAGCTTGTGGAGTGCAACTATGATGGACTCTTCTGAATTTCAAATGCTACAAATGTTTTCTATCACACATGTTTAAATTGACTTTCCGGACCAGTATGCATGTAATGTGAAATACAATGCAAGATAACCAGACTGTCATCACACATTTCATCCTTCTGGGGTTTGGGGAGCTTCATGGTATGCAGATGTTATTGTTCATGTTGTTTTTAATAATTTACATATTTACCATGATGGCCAATTTCCTTACTGTTCTTCTAATTCTGGTTGATCAGCATTTGCATATACCCATGTATTTCTTTTTAGGCAATTTGTCCTGTTTGGAAATGATGTACAGCTCTACAATCTTGCCTAAGATGTTGGACAGCTTTTTAACAGGGGAAAAATCTATCTCTTTCAATGGATGTATTACACAGTTTTATTTCTTTGCTTCCTTGGGTAGCACAGAATGCTATCTCCTTTCTGTGATGTCTTATGATCGATTTTTAGCCATATGTAAGCCTCTACATTATGCTACTGCAATGAAAATTACACGCTGCATCCAGCTGGCTATTGTGTCTTGGATCAATGGCACGGTGTTTACATCTGTATATTTGGTCTTAATGTTACAGCTTTGGTTCTGTGGCCCCAATGAAATTGACCATTTCTTTTGTGAATCCTTACCATTAATAAAGCTATCGTGCAGTAATACTACAGTTGCAAAATATACCATTGCAATCCTGGCTTATACATTTACATTTCCTCCTTTTATTTTGACTTTTATGTCTTACATATTTATATTAAGGACCATTTTGAGAATACCATCTAGAATTGGGAGACAAAAGGCCTTTTCTACCTGTTCCTCTCATTTGATTGTTGTGTCTTTTTTCTATGGGGCAATAACAATTGTATACCTGATGCCCGAAACTGAACAAATGAAAAATTATACCAAATTATTTTCTCTGTTATACACAGTGCTTCCCTCACTACTCAATCCCCTAATATACACATTGAGAAACAAGGCCATCAAAGAAGCCCTGAAGAAGCTATTTGGTAGATTTTGGAAAAATAGGTTTTTACCATGTGTTTGAAAGAGATGCAATAATGTACAGGTTTGCAGTTAATGGGGCAGCTCAATATACATTTTCAATGTGCAGTTGGATAGCTCCATATTTTGAACTAGCATTGTTATTTGAATTTCTCCTTCTTAGACACATTAAGAATAATCATATATTATAGCTTTATCAGTTAGATTTCATTAGAATCAAAATTTAAAAAAAACCCACTTTTGACTTTTCTTGATTTTTTTTACCTGCTTTTCTCATATCATGATTGTTCATATTATGGGAGTGATAAATTGATTTCTCTGCAAGCCAAGGTTTGACATATACTGCTATCACACCATGCTGAATACCTTTATCTACAGCTTAAGAAACAATGAAATCTATAAAGGAGTCAGAGGATTATGTGTGAAATAATTAAAGGAATATTGTTCCAAAAGAAACAATGTAGAGGCATTTTAGATAGTATGAATTATTATATGGGAATAATCTATAGAATTACTAATAAAAGCTCTTAACAATATGTATATATTGTTCAAATTCAAGCATTATTTGAATATATTAAATTTCCTGTAAGAAATCACAAACTTGCTGACATTTAATACAATCATCTAGTGCAGGGGTGTCAAACCCAAGGGTGCTTAAATCCAGCCCATGGGCTGGCCTGGAAATATCATTTTAGCCTCTGGTGGCTAAAATGAACTGTGTGTGCCCCCTCCTGGTGCCTCCATGGCTTTCTGCAGCACTCTACCAGCCAAAAATGTGCCCCAAAATGGACCAAAAATGACGTGAAAAATGAACTGAAAATGGCCAATAATGGGCAGTGCTGCCCAGCTTAGGCCAGCAGAGTGCTACAGGCCATGGAGGGCAAAAATGAGGTGCAGGGGGGATGCATGCAGACCCCCCCCTGCCCCATTTTGGCCAGCAGGGTGCTTCAGGAAGCATTTGTTCTGCCCTCACACCTCCCTCCCACCCTTCCCCCCCCTCCGCCAGCCTGCAGAGGAGAACTACAATACTGATCCGGCCCTTGATGAAATCTAGTTTGGCACTCCTAACCTTGTGGAATAAGGGGAAATGGTATATTTCTCCAATAGATTCAATTCATAGGATTTTTCTGGGACAATATTGGTTGCACTATGAAATTAGGATTGGAAGAATAACTTACACCATTAATAGCAGACATTCTTGGGGAAAAAACAGGCATGTTGTTTTCATTCATTCTCTCACTTCATGTGTGAGTTAAATGCAGAGGTGGGATTCAACTGGTTTGCACCAGTTCGAGTGAACTGGCTGTTAACTTTTTGCCCAGTTCAGATTACTGGCTAATCCCACCTCTGGCTGTCCCCGCCCCACCCTCCACCTCCCATCCCAGGAGTCCCCCAGCGCAACCTGTTTTGGCTTCCAGGGTGGTACAGGAGGACTTCCAGGCCCAAAATGGGGCATGGGGCTTCATGTGGGTCCCCCTGCACCACATTTTAGATGCCTGGGTGCTGCAGGAAAATAGTTGGGAAAGAAAATAGGGAAGACACTAGTTGGGAATACAGGCACAATCTGAAGAAAAAGAATTAATCAGGAAAGTATTTTTTCAAAAAAGTAGTTGGCCAAAGAAAGTGCAGGGAATTTTTATTTTCTTCAGCAAAGAAATAACTGCATTAATTTTCACCATTAGGTATTTTGTGATTTTAGCCAGGATTGCTACTATATTGACCTGCATACTTTTCATATTTAACTCTTAGCCCAAAAATGGAAATAGAAGAAAATTCTGCAAGAAGCTGGGTGATTTTAGTTTATAAATTAAACCTGACTTTGGCTTTAATTCCAACTAGCATATGAACAATGAAAAGTTGGTTTTTCAGAAGAGTTGGTTTTATTGGATGTTTTATGGGGTTGTACATTACGTGATATTGTTCTGAATAAGATACAAAACAGACCTGTTCATATTAATTAAAAAAAAATCTCATGAATTCCCAATGGTGCTTTCTTCCAGGAAACTGATACTTAAAGAGAAGGGCCTACAGGAGAAATATGTTTTGTTTATTTATTTATTTTCTTACTTAGTATCTTTGATAGAAACAGTATGCAATAATGAATATAAAGAAAAAAGACACTTTTTTCAAATATATTAAAATATATACATTTGAATCATAATTACATATTTATGGTTTACAGATTTCTGTCCTATAATTTGTTGTGAAGCATGGATTTTTAAGAATGCTACCAAAATTTATATCAGTATACTTTATTTGATTTACAATGGCTTTCTGGTTCTCCTCCATGTCATTCAGATCCTGCTTCCTTCTAGACCTTAGAACTGTATCAGTGAGAAGAAAGTCTCTTCCAAGCATTTGATAGCATTCTAGCTTTCTAAATATATATAACTGTCATATATTTGCCTTCATGTGTACCAGGAGGATGGAAATATACCATCAAAATATGCTAAATATGCTGAGAAAAATATATAACACTTCCACATAAGTTCCTAAGTGGTCTTTTCAGAGCAGAATGAAGCAATTTTAAAGTCTAAGACCAGGCTATTTTTGAAAGGTCTCTGAATAAGTGATATAACCTAGGATAAGCTTTTATGTCTTAGAATTCTCCTCAGTGCTCCTTTCATTTCATAGTTCCTCAGAGCATAGACAATGGGGTTTAGCATGGGAGTAAGTACTGCATAGAACAGAGATAGCGTTTTTTTAAAGTTCTGGTGAATAGGTGGAATTGGGCCTTAGATAAACAATGCTCTCACTTCCACAAAATAGTATCACCACAATTAGATGAGATGAACATGTAGAGAAGGCTTTTTTCCTGCCTACTGGTGAAGGAATTGTGATGATGGTGATGATGGTGCGGGTGTAGGAAATCAAAATCAGCACAAAAGGAAACATAAGGAATACAAGTGTACAGACTATGGCTTGAATTTCAAAAAAAGAAGTATCAGCACAGACTAACATCAATACAGGAGGGGCATCACAGAAGAAGTGATTAATCTTTTTCATGCTACAGAATGGAAGGCTGAAGATCCAGGCTGCCTGCTGCAATGACACAAGAATACCAATCAGCCAAACTCCACCAACCAACTTCAGACAGAAGTTCCTGCTCATGATATTGGTATAGTATAATAGGTTGCAGATGGCAACATAATGGTCATAAGACATGGCAGTTAAGAGGAAACGCTCAGCACACCCAAAATAGAAGAAGCAAAACATTTGAACTGCACAACCTGTATAGAATATACTTTTATTTCTCAACAGTAAGTTAACCAGCATTTTGGGGATTGTATCTAAAGGGAAGCATATCTCAATGAAGGATACGTTTCTTATAAAGAAGTACATAGTGACTGAAGAGCTAGGTCTTTTATAGATATAAATATGATTAGGATGTTTCCAGTCATTGTAACAAAGTACATCACCAGGACTATTGGAAATAGAAACAATTCAATATTTGGCATGTTGGAAAACCCAAAGAGGATGAATTCCATTTGAAATGTTTCATTTCTCCACTTCATTTCTTCCAGATGATTTTATAGGATTAGATACTAAGAGAAAAGATATAAGCATTCAACATAGATTTTAAAGAATACATATATAATGAATTTACAATATATTTTCACACTCTGGCCAAAAAACTTATTTTTCTAAGAATATTTCAATCTTCACATCTCTTTTAAATTTCCTATCTCCCATTTGTTGTTATGTAACATTTTCACCATGCTTAATTATTTTAGGTCTCATGTTTGTAATATATTGCTATAGTCCCCAAATAACTTGAAGTCCAGCATTAATATGACATGTACAATGAATTAAGATATTTTAGAAATACTACAGACTATATAGTATTTCTAAATATTATAGTATTTAGAAATAATACTAAAATAATACTATATTATAAGATATAGTATTATTATAGTATTATTTCTAAATACTATAATAGACATTTCATCTGTAAAATCGTGAAAGAGAAAATTGTAAGGCATTAAAAGTCTATCAGGAAAATATTAGAGTGATGCAGCTCAGCTTTTACTCTATGAAGAATTATAAAATCGGGTACAAGTTTTGATTCAATATAAAAGGATTATGGAATATTGTGAATATTTAAATGCTATTTAAAAAGTAAAATGTCAATTTAGGTTATTCAGTAAAATTGTATTCTCCCCCCTTTTTTTCTTGTACCTCAAACTTAGCAGTGAGAAACAATTTTAGATAAAAAATAACTATCTATATCTATATCTATAAATATATATCTATATATATATCTATATATCTATCTATTTGTTTTCTGAGGTTCTCGTGGGTATTTGTATGTGGATCTTTGGTTGTTCGGGTTTTCTCCCGCATAAGATTCGAAGTATCTAGGCAACGTTTCGATGAAATCTCATTCATCATCTTCAGGCTTCTGTCTCCGGCTCTGTGCTTCTCTCAGATGATGAATGAGACTTCATCGAAACGTTGCCTAGATACTTTGAATCTTACGCGGGAGAAAACCCGAACCAAAGATCCATATCTATCTATATATCTATATCTATCTATCTATCTATCTATCTATCTATCTATCTATCTATCTATCTATCTATCTATCTATCTATCTATATTCTGTCCCACCTGTATCCACAGGTGAGAATCTCAAGTTACAGAGTTCAAATACTTTACGCAAACAAAAATCAGAGACAGAAGATTCAATTGCTCTGTTATCACAGTCCTTTGGCAATCCTCCTAGAATCTGTCTGGCAATTCTGTATAGTTCATAAATCAGACTCACTTCTTTCCAAGGCAAAATCCACTTTGTTTCCAGCAAAAATTACGAACTTGTACGCTCCCTTATATCCTCTGAGAGAGGGCGTGTCAGTCTCATTAATTAATCCTTTGTTGGATGTCTCTTTTCCAATTGAGATTGACGTCTCAATCTTCTCCTAGTTCTGGCATCCAGCCAGCATCCGGCAGTTTCATCACGGCTCGAAGCCTCTGACACACTTTCCTGATTAACAGTTAACACCTGAGGTGCAATCAGGGAGGGAGTTCCAGAAGAGGAAGACGTCTCTGAAACTTCTAATAAATTAGGCTCATCTCTCAGATTCAACTCCTTCTCTTCCCCCAGACTCCTCTCAACGTCGCTCAGCAATGCAGGCTCGAATCTCA
>NW_020769651.1:83870-109033 GCF_900518735.1 Pseudonaja textilis
GGGAGAAAACCCGAACAACCAAAGATCCACATATAAACACCCGCGAGAACCTCAGAAAACATATATATATATGGATCTTTGGTTGTTCGGGTTTTCTCCTGCGTAAGATTCGAAGTATCTAGGCAACGTTTCGATGAAGTCTCATTCATCATCTTCAGGCTTCTGTCTCCGGCTCTGTGCTTCTCAGAGTGATGTGAGATTGCAGCTGCTTCTTCCTTTTAACTGCTAGTGGGGGTGGGACTTGATTGGGTGGGGGTGTGTTCTCATTGGTAGGGGGTTTGGCTGTGTTCTGATTGGTTGGAGGCGTGTTCTGTTCAGGTGGGGGCTTGGTTGTGCTCAGGTTATGCTCAAGCCCCCACCTGAACATATATCTCCACTGCCATAGCCAAACCTCTAAGCATCATCTTTGAAAAATCTTTCAGGACCAGCTTCTTGCCAAAACTATGGTCACAAGCCATGGTCATCCCCATCTTCAAAAAGGGAGACCAATCTCTTTATGCTGTGTCACCTATAAAGTCATGGAATCAATTATTAACCAATCCATCATCCTCCACTTAGAAAAAAACAACTTACTTTCTAATAAACAATTTGGTTTCAGAAAAAAACTATCAAATATTCTGCAACTCTTACACTGCAACAACATATGGACTACCCAACTCGATCAGGGCAAAGCAATAGACGCAATCTACATTGACTTCTGTAAAGCCTTTGATTCAGTGGTACAGGACAAACTACTCCTAAAACTAAAATCTTATAGTATCTCTGGACACCTGCATAACTGGATAGAAGCATTTCTGTCAAACAGACAACAAATGGTCAACATTGGGAGCGTCCTATCAAATTCTGTACCTATCAACAGTGGTGTCTCCCAAAGCATTGTTCTAGGACCAGTTCTTTACATACTCTACATAAATGACCTCTGTGATCATATCAAAAAAAACTGTGTTCTCTTTGCTGATGACGTAAAGCTATTCACCATCACAGAAAATACTGCTACCCTTCAAAAAGACCTTGACTATGTATCAGAATGGTCAAACAAATGGCAACTTCAAATCTCAACAAATAAATGCTCTGTCCTACATATTGGCAAAAAAAAAATCAGAAAATAAAATACAGGCTGAATAGTCAAGATCTTGGCAAGGATCTTGGAGCACTCATCTCTAATGATCCAGATGCTAGAGCCCACTGTAACTACAGAGCCAAAAAGGCATTAAGAGTTGTTAACCTAATCTTACGCAGCTTTTTCTCTGGTAATATTACACTAATAACCAGAGCATACAAAACATTTGCTAGACCAATACTCGAATACAACTCATCAGTCTGGAACCCACATTACATATCTGATATTAACACAGCTGAGAAAGTCCAGAAATATTTCACAAGAAGAGTTCTCCACTCCTCTACTCATTGCAGAATACCTTATGCCACCAGACTTGAAATTCTAGACCTAGAAAAACCTAGAACTACACCACCTTCGGTCCGATCTAAGTATAGTATATAAAGTCATACATTGCAATGTCCTACCTTGTTTCTCAAACAATATGGCCTCCCCCATAGGAAGGTCCATTTTTTTATCAGAATAAAATCAAATTAAGCCCCTCCCCCAAATTGAGGCCTATATTAAACATGCAAAATAGGGGGGATGGCAGGGGGGGCTTGCCGTTAGGAAGTACTTTTGTTGCATACCTGGATATGGTGCTGCCTGCATTGACTTTGGCGTTGGTGGGGCACTTCATAGCAGGGGACCTTCCTCCCCTGTTGCTTGCTCTTCTCCTTTGCTACTGCAGCATTTAGAGCAATGCTGCAGTATTTGGCACAGCCATGCGCAGCCAGCCAGGGCTCCTTCCTGCAACCGGAGCCCGGCAGAGACACTCGGCTTCAGGCACTCCTGTCGCCGCCTTCCCTTTGCGTTCAAAGGCAAAGCCAATTCTTTTAAAAACGACACCCTACTACTGGTATGACAAAGCCTCCCCTGCCCGAGAGGGCAGCCCAACCCCACGTGGGGAGGTGAATCTCCCAAGGGCACAGTGCAGGATCGGTCCACCCCGGGAGAAGTACCCAGCCTCTATCCCTGCCTGGTGCCGGGCAGAGTGCGAAGAGCTTCACCTGGGGCACCCAGCGCAGCTGACAGGTGGGCCCTCCTGCCTGGCGGCACGGCTCTCACCAAAGTGAGGGCCTCCTCTCTGGACCCTCTGCTCATCCCATCAGGGCCGTGCCAGAGCCGTGTGGTGCACGCCCGCCTGCCAAATAAAAAGAGCCAGGCCGACCCAAGCTTGGCTTCCTTCCCAAGTCCCTCCAGCCTGAACCCGAAGGGGCCACTGGGAGAGGCCACCCTCTTGGAGAGTGATAGTGCCCACCCATCTGTGGACAGGGAGGCTATTTATGGCCTGCACTGCTTCCTCCTACGAGCTGAGCCCCGCCGAGTCAGCACCTCTGCCTGATGCCCATTCTGCTGCAGCGTTTGGAGCTGCAGATGCATTTGGAGATGTATGGGGATGGGGACAGACTGGGCGAGGGGTGGAAAGGACAGGCAGGTTCAGGATCTCTCTGCCAGCCAGGGAAGCAGCGCTGCATCACCTCGCCTCCCTGTCCACGGATGGGTGGGTGCTATCACTGCCTCCCGGTGGCCCCTTCAGGTTCACACTGGAGGGACTTGGGAAGGAAGCCAAGCTCAGGTTGGCCCCACTCTTTTGCTTGGCAGGTGGGTGCGTACCCATAGCTCGCTTTCCTGGATCTGCCCAGCCTGCACAGCTCTGGCGCGGCCCTGGCGGGATGAGCGGAGGGTCCGGCGGGGAGGCACTCGCTACCTTGGTGAGAGTTCTGCTGCCAGGAAGGAGGGCCCACCTGTCAGCTGTGCAGGGCACCCCAGGCAGGGATGGCAGCTGGACGCTTCTCCCGAGGTGAGCCGATCCTGTGCTGTGGAGAGTTAACATCTTGACATCATAATTCCATAAATCAGGGATTTATTTGTGTTTGATTATTAGATAAATAAATATTTATAATTTATAGATATTTAGTGCTTGCTTATTGACTGTACAAATGGGATATGTATACGGATTCCAAGCTGGAAAGTTAACTTATTTCTATGCATTATATATAAAGGCATCTGTATAGGGTAGAAAATATTAAGAATGCTAAACAAAGCTAGCCACATACTCTTACAGATTGTATATACACTAAACATTCAATATGAACAGGAAAACATACTTTACTTCCTAGATACATATACACTAATATATATCCTACGAGTTCATCCTATTTACTCTGAAAAGAAGACTTAAGTCTTACAACCTCACTTCTCAAAGTAAGAACATAGTGTTCTGTATTAACATTCTTGAAGACTCGCATTCCGATTGGTCCACCCGGACTGCAACGTGATTGGCTGACTGAACTCATGTGATTGGAGTGCTAAGAATCTACCGCAATTGGCCGAGCCGATCACGGGAGATTCAAAGCGCTGCCATTGGCCGCCAAGCCGCCGGCCGGCTGTATAAAGCCAAGCGGCTCGCAAGCCTATTCTGTTCCATTCTTAAACTCACAATAAAGAGCTGAATGTTCACTTCTGAGTCTCACCTCTCAATGCGAACCGATCTACCCGACAAAACACTGGCGATGAAGGTGGGATTGTGAGGCGAGGAACCAACCAGCACGTGGCAAACGGTGTGCAACGACCCACAAGATGGCCAGCAGCACCCCGCCACCCGCTCCATTCAACCCAGCCACCGAGGACTGGGAATCGTACACCGATCGCTTCCAGATGTTCCTGGAATGCAGCAATCTCAAGGATGCCAACGGGCAGAGGAAACGGGCCATGTTCCTGACGCACTGTGGCCCCGCGGTATTCAAGATGGCCAAGGCGCTGGCAAAGCCCACGGACATAAAAGAAATGGACTGGGCTGACCTCGAGCCCATCTTGCGCCGCCATTATGCCCCTGCCGTGCCCATACTCATCCGTAGGCATGACTTCTACCGTCGAGATCAGCGCGAGAGCGAAACCATAGGCAATTTTGTGGCCCAGCTAAGGAACCTAGGGGGTCTATGCGGGTTTGCCGACCTGGACGAGGCGTTATGTGACCGAGTCGTCCTCGGACTCAGAGACCCCATACTGCAGAGCTGGCTGATGTCCAAGAGTGACATCTCCCTCGCCAACACCCTCGCTGAGGCAACTGCAGCTGAGGCCACCCACCAATCGGCAGCCCGGATGTGGCAGGCGAACACAACTGAACGACCGCCAAGCAACGAAGCAACCCCGGCACCAGCGAGGCCTGGAGAAGTCAGCCACCGAGAAACAACCACACATCACGGCAACATTGACCCCCAATCCGACACCGATGACGAGGAAGAGGAGATCCACTGGCTACAGGCTGAGCACGACCGGCGGGACCGGAGGGGATTTAAGTCGGGATTCCATTGCGCCAGCTGCAGCAGCGACCACCCCCACTCCAAATGCCGTTTCCTCGACGCCATCTGCCAGCATTGCGAGAAGTGGGGGCACATCGCCAAGGTGTGCCGGAACAAGAAAAACTACAGCCCACAACGACGAGGCAGCAGCCCCTGACGTCGAGACGGCACCCCCCCAGAAACTGAGACCGCCAAACCGAGAGCCAATGGAGCCGCGACGGCCACAGCCGATGACTCAGCAAAGCACAGCGGCATGAAGAAATCCACCAGACATCGGCCACTCATCGACCATGGATGCCCGAAAGGTACACGTGGAGGTAAGCATCGAAGACCAGCCCTGCGAGATGGAAGTGGACTCCGGGTCCTACCTCTCCATGGTCTCTTGGTGCACAATCAAGCACCTAGTGCCAACCATCCGCCGCCACGAGCTAGACAACCAAAAACTAATCCTGAAGGACTACCAGGGAAACCGCATCCCTGTGGCCGGCATCGGACATTTTAGAGTCACCTTCAAAAACCACACTGAGGTATTGCCACTCACAGTCATAGACAAAGACCGCCCCAGCTTGCTTGGCCTGCAATGGTTCTCCCCGCTGGGAATAGAAGTGACGGGCATCCACCAAACAGACGAGGCTGACTGGAAAGTGATGCTCATGAGGGATTTCCAGGAGGTCTTCGACGACTCTCTAGGCAAGTACCGAGGGGCCCCTATCTCCTTCAACCTTAACCCTAACGTCACCCTGATCCGCCTCAAACTGCGGCAAGTGCCATTCGCGCTCAAACCGAAAATCGATGAGCAACTAATCAAGCTCGTCGTGCAAGGGGTTTTAGAGCCAATTGACCATGCCCACTGGGAAACGCCCATAGTCACCCCTATCAAACCCGATGGCTCCATAAGAATCTGTGGTGACTATAAGGCCATCCTCAACCACGCGCTACAGCAAAGCGCCTACTCCGTCCCAGTAGTACAGCACCTTCTACACTCGCTGGGGGGAGGCCGGGTCTTCGCAAAACTCGACCTGGCACAAGCCTACCAGCAACTGCCGGTCGATGCTGAGACAGCCAAAGCACAAACGATTGTCACACACTGGGGGGCTTTCCGATGCAACTGACTCCAATTCGGAGTCAGCGTCGCCCCAGGAGTCTTCCAAAGCTTCATGGAAAGACTCCTCCAAGGAATAAAAGGAGCGGTCCCCTACTTTGATGACGTGCTGGTCTCAGCCGCCAACAAGGAACAATTGGAAACCCGTTTAAGGGCGGTGCTGAAAAAATTCAAAGACACCGGCCTTAAAGTAAAAAAAAACAAATGCCAACTCTACACCGAGAGGGTTGAATTCCTGGGGTACCTCCTAGACCGGCATGGAATCCACCCAACCAGAAAGAAACTCAGAGCCATCAAGGAAGCCCCCACACCAACAAACAAGGCGGAACTACAGGCGTTCTTGGGACTGCTTAACTTTTATAATGTTTTCCTACCCCAGAAGGTGACTGTGGCGGAACCCCTGCACCGGCTACTTGATAAAGCAGCCACCTGGACCTGGGGGAAGCGGGAGGAGACTGCATTTCAACAGACAAAAAACCTGCTAACATCAGACGCAGTCCTGATCCAGTATAGCGAGACCCTGCCGCTAACGGTGACATGCGACATGTCGCCCTTCGGCATCGGAGCAGTCCTTAGCCAAACCCTACCCAATGGGAAGGAAGCACCCATCGCCTTCTTCTCAAGAACGCTGGCCAGACCGGAGAGAAATTACAGCCAGATGGACAAAGAAGCCCTCGCCATCGTCTCTGGAGTGAAAAGGTTCCACGAGTACCTTTACGGTAGTACCTTTTCAATCATTATGGACCACAAACCCTTACTCGGAATACTGGCAGGGAACAAGGCCACCCCAAACATCCTGTCACCCCGGATGACAAGGTGGTCCAAATTCCTTGCCACTTACTTGTATGAACTGTCACACCGGCCCGGCAAGAATATCCCGCACGTAGACGCACTAAGCCGGTCACCCCTACCAGACTTAGATGACGACCCAGCACCCACAACAATGACCCTGCAAATAGAGACTCTACCCAGCCCGCTCTTAACCGCACCAGACATTGCCCGAGAAACAAATAAAGACAAACGGCTGGCGCGGGTATTGAGCTGGGTAGAGCGGGGGTGGCCGGAAAATGGGGGCAGCGAACAGTTCAAAACCTTCAGGAACTGGCAAACCAAGCTGTTCACACAAAAAGGGTGCATACTCTGGGGAGACCGGGTAGTTATACCAGAGACACTACAGAAAAGAGTACTGGCAATGCTACACGAGGGGCACCCGGGTGTTGTCAAGATGAAAGCCCTGGCCAGAAGTTACGATTGGTGGCCAGGGATGGACAAGCAAATCGAGACATGGGTCGCCGGGTGCAACAGGTGCCAAGAGACGAGATCCACCACCCCTGCCGCTCCAGTCCTGGAATGGGAAATCCCCAGAGGACCGTGGTCGCGAATACACATAGACTTCACCGGGCCGACCAAGGGGCATACATTCCTCATCACCATGGATGCCTATTCCAACTGGCTGGAGGTAAGCACCATGAGGACAACAACAACAGAAGCGGTCATTGATAAGCTTAACAGACTCTTTGCGACACATGGGTTGCCAGATGTCTTAGTGTCGGATAACAGCCCAAAGTTCACGGCACTGGCATTTGAAAGATACCTGGCCGAATGGGGCATCAGACACGCCCTAACCTCGACAGCTCACCCGGCGGCGAATGGACGGGCAGAACGGATGGTCCAATACACAAAGAAAACCATCCAGAAAATTGAAACCGGCGACATTCACGAAAAGATAAACAGAATGCTATTCATACAGCATATTACGCCCAGCACGACCACAAACAAAAGCCCAGCAGAACTACTGACGGGCAGGAAATTGAGGTCCCCGCTGGACCGGCTACACCCAACCTACAACCCGGAGAAACCCCCAGATTCCTCCAGCCAGCACCGGGCATTCAACATCGGGGACACAGTCTACGCAAAGAACTTCACGGGAGACCCACTCTGGGTACCTGTGCAAATAACACAGGTAACCGGCCCCCGGTCATACAGACTCCAAATCACAGATGGAAGAAGCTGGAGGCGGCACATCGACCAGCTACAGTCCAGGCTAGCCGCCAACACCCCCAACGCCTCGACAACAACAACCACAGAAAGCAGAGAGGGAGGGGGAACCACAACAACCAAGCAGGGGAACGACAAAAGGCTGGAAACGCTAGCGGTACACCCCCAAACGTAAGCCGAACACCCCCCACCAAAAGATAGCAACATCCAAATAAACCAACCATACTCACCAGCAGATCTCGAGCTGTCGCAGACGGGAGCTTCACCTGGAAGGTACAGCCAAGCCAGCTCAACCAGCCCAGAAAGACCAGGTGGGAGCAGCAGGGACTGCAGCTCGACTGACCCAGGTAGTCCGGGCGGGAGCTGCAGCAACAGGCCCGGCTCACCCTTCCAGGCGGTTCCCTCAAAAGGGTTGAGAGCGACGCGGAGCCCGGCCGAACCGGCCGACGATCACACACAGACTGAGCCGCACAGGTCAACCAGGAAGGTACGGAGCCCCACCTATCTGTGCGACTACGTCACCACGCTGCGTCGGATGAAACCATGAGGGGAGGGGTGTTCTGTATTAACATTCTTGAAGACTCGCATTCCAATTGGTCCACCCGGACCGCAACGTGATTGGCTGACTGAACTCCTGTGATTGGAGTGCTAAGAATCTACCGCGATTGGCCGAGCTGATCACGCTGCCATTGGCTGCCGAGCCGCTGACCGGCTGTATAAAGCCAAGTGGCTCGCAAGCCTATTCTGTTCCATTCTTAAACTCACAATAAAGAGCTGAATGTTCACTTCCAAGTCTCGCCTCTCAATGCGAACCGATCTACCTGACAAAACACATAGCACACATGAATTTTCTCCAAAAAGAGAATGCTTCCAAAATAATGAGGAAGTTACCAAAATACATTTAATTCCATTTTTCTTTTCTTTTTCCTATTTATTCAAAATTAAATATTTTGAATAAATTTTTATTTCTCTACCACAGTAAAATGAATCATGCATACTTACAAAATAAACTTGAATTATGGATCAGGTTAACCACTTCCAGCAAAATTTGTTGATTACATTTAGTATTATTTTTTTATAGAATTGTGCAAAATATTTGAAAATGATGCCTTGCAAACTGTAAGTAACATTTCACAAAATATTAAAGGAGAGTTATCTTTTAGAAAGATTTCCCCAGAAATTTGCAAATGCACGTACACTTGACTTCTGCTTCAAGTGATAAGTTTGATAGCTATATCTATGTCTATATACTGTATATATAAATATGAAGGTAACTCAGAAAAGCTCCTGAAATCACATGAGCTTTCTAAAGAAAACATTTCAAGGGAAAGGACTTTAAACATGATTACATGCTTTGCAAAACAGTATCTTTTAAGATACTTTTTATTCTAATGCACTAGTTCCAGAGATGGTATTCAGCAGGTTCCAACCAGTTCTGGAGAACCAGTAGCGGAAATTTTGAGTAGTTCGGAGAACCGGCAAATACCACCTCTGACTGGCGATTCTACAGTATCCTTCCCCTGCCACGCCCACCAAGCCATGCCCACAGAACCAATAATAAAAAAAGTTGAATCCCATCACTGATTAGTTCAATATCTGTTTCTGGTTGCAATTGAAAGTAATAGAGAACAATCACCCACTGAAATTTATGCACATATCAAATATAGGAATAACTTGATGTAATATCAGGTTTAAACAAAGCCATAGTCTTAAGCATGTCTATAGAACAAAGATCTTCCTTGTTTCTTGGCAATATTTTTATGAAATGATGCTACTTAGGAATAGCATATGTAGGTGAATATATGTCTCTATACAATTGTAAAATACTGTGTGCACATCATGCCTATTTGGCATATGTTAGGAAAGTATCTTTGATAAGGTTTTTCTTTGGATCCTGTTTACACATAAGAAAAAAAACAGCAACTATGCTAAAATCCTTGCACCATCTAGGGAAAAAAAAGATAAAACAATAATAATAGTAGGTCTTTGGAAGGACTCAGTAAGTGAATAAAAATGTCAAATCCAGAATCTAACCAACCAATCATCATTAAAAAAAAAGAGTTGGAAAGCAAGATATGCTATAATTTATAAAAGATATGTCTTTAACATTTAAGTTTTTCCAAAATTTCAATTTTAAAAAATTGAATTTATATAAATTCAATGTCCTGATGAAACCTAGTTCTTTTGTGATTAAGGCAAACATAAGCTCACTGCAACAGAAAGGACCATATTTGTCAGAACTGGGAAATAGCAAATTAGAAAGCAAGATAAATGTTTGTGAGATTAGAAGCAATGACTTTTTGTTTGGGAAGATGAAGTCATGGCAGTGTGGGAAAGGAAAGGTTAGAATAGCAAACTGGACCCAATACCTTCTTAACCTGTAGGATATAGCATCAACTTCATGAACAGTTGGCTGTCTGAAAGAAGAGTTTCCTGTTGATTTTTTTATTTTTATTTTTCCCAATGTCAAGTAAAGAAGATGTGGGGCTCAAATAGAACCATGATAAATGAGTTTATTCTTCTTGGCTTTACCAATCAGCCTACATTACAGTGTCTTTTTATTGTGGTGTGCCTTGTCATGAGTCTGACCACGGTAATTGGAAATAGCCTCATTATCTTCCTGATTTGGAGTCATCCCCACCTCCACACAGCTATGTATTTTTTCATTGGTAATCTCTCTTTGCTGGACATACTTTTCACAATAATCACTGTCCCTCAGATGCTTGTACACCTAAATACTGGAATAAATATAATTTCATTCAATAGATGCATTGCCCAACTTAACCTGAGCCTCTCTTGTGGAATGACTGAGTGCTTCATTTTGGCTTTCATGGCCTATGACCGCTATGTGGCAATAGGTCAGCCTCTAAGATACCCTACTATCATGGGAATGCGTGTATGCACGAAGATGGCAGGGATGTGCTGTGTCACTGCATTTTTAATGGTTCTGTACTGACAGCCATCACTACCAGTTTTCCTTTCTGCGGACCAAATCAGATTAATCATTTCTATTGCGAGTTACCTGCAATGCTTCAACTGGCATGTATAGATACATATATGGTAGAAGCCCTTATCCTTGCCCTGAGTGTGATTGTACTCATGTTACCTTTTACCTTCATAGTGATTTCTTATGTTCAGATTACCATAGTAGTGCTCAGCATGCACTCAACCAAAGGTGATCAAAGAGCCTTCTCTACTTGCGCTACCCACCTCACTGTTCTTACATTATTTTACAGCACCATTGGCTTCACTTACTTAAAACCCAGATCTCATCATGTAGCAGACCAGGAGAAAAGGGCCTCAGTCTTCTATGCTTTGGTCTCTCCCATGCTGAATCCCATCATCTATAGCCTGAGAAACAAGAGGCTTTTCCAAAGCAATGGGTAAAGTCTGCTGAGTTACACATGCTTTTTTATTTAAACTGGAGACATTTAAGAATGGAAGCTTTCTTCATCGATCCAAGGAATGTTTACATTGTATTTTCCTATAAGTGCCACAGGTGATGAATTATGTGACCATTTGGATTAAGCATAAGGACTTGGAAATATATAATATGTTTAAAAACATTTAAAATGTTGCTCTTGTGTTCATTTCCTAAATTCTGCTTTAATACAAAAGTATCATATTAGGAGCATACTTTATTATGGATACAAGACACAATGAATGTATTAGGAGTACAACAAAAATATAGAACTATCTTGTTACATTCTTGATTACTATAAAATTGCTATCTATCTTAATGATATACAGAAGTTAAATTATATTTTTATATTTATTCTACATCTATTAAGTTTAAATATTTCTATAAAATGTTTTAATCACATCTTTAATGCAACAATGGAGTTTGCCAAAGCTAAAATTCTGCAATCTGTGCTAATAAAATGATACATGTGGTATAGCTGAATGCCATAGTGAAACTAATACATAGAAACAATATACCTGCAATAATATTTATTGTTTAATATATGCAATATTATAATCACCCTGCAGTTATAAATTTAAATCTGCAGCCATAGCATTAATTCATATTGCTTGTTTTTAGTGTTTCATTTTGAACTGATAGCAACTTTGAATGCAGTGTGTTATAGATCGGAAAAAGGGGAGGCCACACCAGAGCATTCCAATAACACACTTTATTCAGGGGAATAAAGGGGGCTGTCGTGTCTGCGTCTAACCAGGCAGACTACCAGCGAACAGCGGCTGGCTCGACCTCGCAGCCGGCTTTTATAACCGACTGTCGAAGGGAGCCAGCCAATGGGGGCTGCTAACGCCCCCGCGGAAGTAACGGACCTGATGGGGAACTTGTGTCAGTCCCGGGGACATAACACCCCTTCCCCCCAGATACGAACACGAATAGTCTTTTAAGTAAACGGGTGGCCTGTGTGAGCGCCCTGACCGGTGCAGTTCTGGTGAGTCACACACTGGCACAGAGTTCGGTGAGCCCGGAACAGGGCTTGCTGGAGCACAGGATCGATCCGGAACTCGGCCTGGAGTCTGGGAATGACCACAGTCTTCGGGTTGGATTGTTGAACTGTCATTGTCACGCAACCCGGTAGAGTCATTGGACGGTAAGGCTGGCGACTCTGGCGGACGGTCCCGGTCTACCGTCCGTTCCCTCGGTTCGGCCGGTGGGGGCTGGTCACTCTGGTGGTCCCAACTCGGATTCGGGATGGGCGACTGGAGTGTCCCTGGAGACCCAGGGTCGGAGTTGGCAAATTCGCTCTGGCGACTTCTTATCTGGTCCAGATGTCTCCGCCAGATGCGCCCGTCCTCCAGCTGGATGCGGTATGATCTCGGACCGGTGATGGCCATGATCCTTCCGGGTACCCACAATGGATCGCCCGCGTAGTTCCGGACAAACACTCGGTCCTGTAATACAAAACTCCTGACCCTACTGTTAGACCCAATCGGTGTGTCAGGGCAATAGTGGGGATGCAGTCTATCTAACACCGTCCTTAGACATCTGCCCATCAGTAGTTCGGCTAGAGACTTATTTGTGACAGTGCATGGGGTCGAGTGTTGGCTTAAAAGAAAACGAGAGAGTCTGGAGTGCCAGTCGTCTTGAGTGAATCTTGCCAATGCTTCTTTTGCTGTCCTAACGGCTCTCTCCGCCAACCCATTGCTAGCGGGGTGAAAGGGAGCTGTCAGGATATGTCGGATGCCCAGGTTGGTGACATACCGACTGAATTCTGTGGAGGTAAATTGGGGCCCATTGTCTGAGACTATGGTGTCAGGCAGACCGTGTGTAACAAATAGGCGGGTCAGAGCCTGGGCAATTGCTCGGGTGGTGGTTGCTAGCAGGAGGGCCACATCGATCCATTTTGAGAATGAATCAACGACCACCAGGAAAGTCTTGCCGTGGAATGGCCCGGCCAAGTCAATGTGCAAACGTGACCACGGTGCGTTAGCACTTTCCCATTTGGTTGGGGTGGTGATTGGCGGTGCTGGCCTGGATTCCTGACATGGACGGCAGGAGCTTACCCATTTGGCGATCTCATCGTCCATGCCCGGCCACCAGACGTAACTCCGAGCCAACGCTTTCATCCGGACGATGCTGGGATGTCCCTCATGCAACGCCTTCAGGACGGGTGTGCGCAGTGGTTCTGGAATGACAACTCTGGTCCCCCATAATAGGCAGCCCTGCAAACTAGAAAGTTCTTGCTGGCGGGTTTTAAACGGTGAGAATTCAGTTGAGAGATCGTTGCCCGGCCACCCCCTCCGTACCCAGTCCAGAACCTGGGCGATGATTTTGTCTTTTTTGGAGTGGCGGGCGATGTCGCCAGCAGTGACTGGAATGTTGAACTCGCTGGCATCGAAAATGGCATGTACCGGGGCCGGGTCCTCCACAGGTGCTGGCAACGGGCAGCGGCTGAGAGCGTCGGCGTGGCTAAGGTGTTTTCCTGGACGATGAACTAGTTTGTATGAGTAAGCCGCCAGGAATAAGGTCCACCTAGTCATCCTAGGTGACAAGACTTGCGGTGTCTGCTTTTCACCTGAGAGAAGCCCCAACAGTGGTTTGTGGTCTGTGACAAGTTCGAAGTTGTGACCAAAAAGGAATTCATGGAATTTTTTGACCGCAGCTATGGCGGCTAGGGCCTCTTTGTCAATTTGGCTGTAGTTACGCTCAGTTGGTGAAAATGTTCTCGAAAAGAATGCGATTGGAGCTTCAGAGCCGTTGGGCAGTCTGTGACTCAAAACAGCCCCAATCCCGAAAGGTGAGGCGTCGGCTGCTAAGACTATAGGCAGGTGTTGGTCAAACTGTATTAGGACAGTGTCCGAGGTGAGCAGCGATTTAACTGCCTTAAAGGCGTAATCCTCTTTGGGTCCCTAATACCATGGAGTGTTTTTGTCTAGAAGTCTATGCAGTGGTTCTGCTACTGACGCTTTGTGGGGTAAGAACGATGCATAGAAGTTTAGCAAACCCAGGAAAGCCTGTAATTCTGACTTGGAAGAAGGAGTGGGTGCCTTGTGAATGGCTTTGACTTTAGATTCCACGGGGTGGATGCCTGAGGCGTCTATTTTATACCCAAGAAAGTCCACCTGCTTAGTGGCGATGGCACACTTCTCCCTTTTTAGTTTGAGGCCATGCTGCCTGAACCTATCCAATACCGCTCTGACTCTGAGGAGAAGTTGAGGTCTGTCCCTGGCTGACACCAATATGTCATCAAAGTACGGAACCACGCCAGGGAGGCCTTGCAGTATCCGTTCCATTAATGACTGAAATATACCTGGGGCGACGCTAACGCCAAATTGGAGACGTTTGCATCGGAATGCCCCTCTGTGGGTGACAATTGTTTGTAATTCGGCCGTTTGGTTGTCTACAGGAAACTGTTGATAAGCCTGTGACATATCCAATTTGGCGAATATGGTTCCTGGTTCAAATGTGTGTAGTAAGTGTTGGATTACCAGAACTGGATATGCGCTAGTCTGCAGATAGCGGTTAATTGTGGTCTTGTAGTCAGAACACATTCTTATACTGCCATCTTTTTTTAGGGGTGTGACAATTGGGGTCTCCCACTTAGCAAAATCCGTGGGCTCGATCACCCCTTGTTTGAGCAATTTGTCCAGTTCCGCGTCCAGTTTAGAGCGCAGAGCAAATGGTACTCTGCGTGGCTTTAAACGGACGGGAACTGCTTGGGGGTCCACTGAAAAGGAAATGGGCGTGCCCTTGTAACAACCCAATTCATCGCTGAACACATCAGCATAGTCTGAAAAGTGTGAGTCGATATCGGAAGGTGAGACAGCATGAACTCCCGTTAAGCTAAGGCCGAGATAGGGGAACCAATCCAACCCCTAAAGGCTAGGGAGGGCACCATCTACCACCACTAAAGGCAAATGGCCTTTAAAGGATTTGAATTTAACGAGGAACTTGCCTGTTCCGAGTACTGGGATGTTCTTCCCCTGGTAGTCCCTCAAGGTGAGACGACTCTTCTGGAGGCGGTTTCTGGACAGGTTGGGTCGTAGTTTCTTGAGCGTGCTCCAAGAGATGATCGAGAGTGCCGATCCGGTATCGACTTCCATAAGACAGGGTTTACCTTCTAAATGGATAGAAAGCGTGATTTTGTTAGGTGTTAGAAAAGTGTGGTTAGCTTGGTAGCACGTGTGACAATTTTCTACTTGCCTGGGTGGCCCTGGAGTGGGGTAAAAAGATGCTGCCTTTTGTGGAGCCACGTGTGTTGCCTGGCAGGCCCTGGCGATGTGGCCTTTCTTGCCGCAATTGTTGCAGGTGGCGTTCCTAAACCTGCAAGTCGTTCTGGCATGGGAACCCCCGCAGGCGAGGCACAACAGGATGTGTTTGGACGTGTTGCTGTTCCCAGGCCTAGTTCCTACCTGTGGCTGCTTGGATGGCTTGAGTCGATGAACTTCTAAGTGCTCGACGGGGTCCTCTTCACTCACCACCTCCTCTGAGTGGATGGTGACTGGACTGGATTTGGCCGTGCTCCCTTGTATTTCGGTGGCTGATTGGGTCGCTAGCTCTGCTGCCAAGGCTTCCTCGATCGCTTGAGTGAGGTTGAGGTCTTTTCTAGCCAGCAAACGCCTCTGCAATCTTAAGTCTTTGACTCCACAGACGAGTTGGTCAAGGAGCATGTCGTCTAGGTAATTTTTGAATTCGCAGTGGAGAGCTGCGGTTCTCAGGGCGGCCAAATACTGATTGATAGATTCCCCATCTGCTTGCTTCCACATGTGAAAGGTGAAACGTCTCGCGATCTGCGATGGTTTTGGGGAATAGTGGTTAGAGAGTGTCTCTAACAGCTCAGACCAGGGGACGCTCTTTAAATCTCTGGGTGCAAATAGCGCTGTGGCTGTATCGAACACTGCGGCCCCGCAGTAACTCAGGAAGTACGATTTCTTCCTGTTCTCTGTAGCATCGGCTAGACCAGTGATTGAAGCGGTTTCTGTAAGAGTCCCACTTGTCTTCATCTGGCTTAAATGGCGGGAATGCCGGATTTGAATTCATATTGGGTTTTCAGTCTGTGGGTAGACTGACCAATCTCACTGGGAATACAATGGCCCTGATAAGTGTGGCTTCAGTCTGTTGGTAGACTGGCCAATCTCACTGGGAATACAATGGCCCTGATAAGTGTGGCAGCAGTAGCTTGCAGCTCTGCCCCAGCTTAGTGTTTCAGCTCTTAGAGGTTCTCTCTGTGCTTCACGCTCTATGTGACTCTGTCGGCTATGGCTGTAGCCCGTAACTGACTTCCGTTTGAATTTCGCGCCTTCCCAAAGGCGTAGGCGGCTATAGCTGTAGCGTCTTGCTGACAGCTATTCAAATCGCGCGCCCAATGTGTTCCGGCGGCTGCGAGTACAGCGCCAAGCTTGCTAATAGCAGAATTCGAACACAGCGGTTGAATTCTGCGTTTCAGTATCGGCGGCTGAGGCTCTCAGCGCCCTGCTTCTCACGTAGCTTCTTTTTTTTTTACACGGAGCGGCTACACGCTCCGCTTTCACTTCTGCAATCCACAACTGACCGAGCTCTCACGGCGCGGCTACGGTTCAGCGTTTGGGGTGTGATTTTCAGCTCTTTGCTCTTGCTGCTGGTTGGCCAGATCCCATCCTCGTCGCCAATGTTATAGATCGGAAAAAGGGGAGGCCACACCAGAGCATTCCAATAACACACTTTATTCAGGGGAATAAAGGGGGCTGTCGCGTCTGCATCTAACCAGGCAGACTACCAGCGAACAGCGGCTGGCTCAACCTCGCAGCCGGCTTTTATAACTGGCTGTCGAAGGGAGCCAGCCAATGGGGGCTGCTAACGCCCCCGCGGAAGTAACGGACCTGATGGGGAACTTGTGTCAGTCCCGGGGACATAACACCGTGTAAGTTGTTCTTGGATCTATTACCCATGTGTGAAATCTATCGAGATAGCAAACATTGTTAATTTTTCACCTATGAAGATTGGCTAAAAGATTTATTATTATATAATAGTAAAGGGGACAAGCAGTTTAATATGGTGGTTAAAAAAGAGAGACCTAGAAACTGGATAACTGCAAATTTTAATCTACATCAGACACAAAGCCTCCAGGGAAACTTTGGGCCACCCTCTTTCAGTCCTTGGAAGAGAGCAATGACAAAATTCTTTTGAAAATGTTGCCAAGGTCTTGCAGGCAGTCATCAAGAGTCACAGTAGGGTACACACAAAGAGATAGATGGGAGGAAAAACATCTAGATAGAAAAATCTATACTTCCTCTATAACAATAAATTGTAGATATGTGCTGATTTGGGTGATTTTTTTTTAACAAACAGGCAAAGATGACAACTTTCAAACAACATGGTCAAAGTTTTAGAGATATTTTCTTTAGAACATTTCCTACTGCTCCACATCCTTTTGTTTTCATTGCATTGATCATTTAATGATATTAGATTAATCTGTAGAGGAACTCAGAAACAGACATTAGTTTCACTTTAAATCAGCAGGCAAGCAAGTTAATTTCTCTTTCACTTTAGAGCTGAGCACAGAACAGAGATAAACTACATTCAGATTCTCTCTTTAAGTTTCAGCCCTCAATTCAGCTCTCATTGGTTGACCCTGCCACCAAGTTCCACTCCAGTTCATGAACATACTCTAACCCTCCTCCCTTCATAACTGGAATAGACATAAATCCAATTATCTTTAATATTCTTCAGATACCTGTATTTTTAGATCCACATTCACAGTTACCTCCAAATACCTGAATATTTTTTTATACCTATCCAACGCAATTGTGTTGATCCCCATCTTTATCTTTCTATTTTACTTGTTCAATTTTAGGTAATGCCAATACTTCTTTGTAGTTCCTTGGCTCATACCCTATATTACACACTTTAACTTCACTAGCAGAATACCTGTCAGGTGGAATCCCCCTTGTTCCATCACTCTGACCTGCGTGGCACTGACCGCCCCTGTGTGTCAACCCTCTCTTGCTTCATAACTTGTTCAGCTGACACTATCACTAAGTGAGTGACCATCACTGTGAGTTACTGTCACTAAGTGAGTTATGTCACTAAGTGAATCATTCCACAAATTTGCATCAATTCTGTTCCAATTTTGCTCTGCAAAGCTTGCAGACCTTGAAAATACTATTCTTTGCTCCCATAGCTACATTGATAAATCTTTGAGCCTGGCTCATAGCCCACAAATCTGAGCTTTCTAGCCTTTGGTTGCCCCTTTCTTCTAATTGCTTTTGTAATATGCACCCATGCATTGCTTCCAAACATCCTTAAATGTGCTAGATATGGTTTTCTCCCATATAGCACTGCATGTGGAGTATAATTAATGGAGGAACTCCACAACCAATTAACTAAATAATTAGTAGTCAATATAGCTTCAGCCCAATATGACCTGCTTAGACCAGAATCCTCTAGGAGTGAGTCCTTCATGGTTTGCAAGGCTCCATTCCATCTCTCAGCAACACCATTCCCAGCTGCTATGTAAGGTTTTGTGCATCTGTGTTTTATTCCTAAATGTGCCAACCACTGTTGAAAACTTCTTGACATGAATTCTGAACCTCTGTCAGTTTGCAGTGACATAACTGTTGTTTATGCCTTCTGTCTACAAAGCTTACCCATTGCTTAAATTTCTGTAGCATCTCTGTTTTACTCTTTAGTAAATAGCAGTACCCAAACCTGCTATAGTCATCTACAATAACCAGCGCATACTTAGCTCCTCCCAAATTGGCTGGCATTGGGCCCATTAAATCTGCACATACCAGCTCTAGAGCTCTTGCTGTCTGCCTTCTTGCTTACTTGGACTTTGATATTTTGCATACTGCACAAAGCAAATATGCCTTACATCCCCTTAAATTTAAACTTTCTGCAAATTGGCCCAACTTGTGCAAATTGGCCCATCTTCTGCAAAACCTGGAAGCTGGCATGCCCAAGCTTTCTATGTAAAAGATGAATACATGAATCATGTTTTGCAACATTGATAAATGTTTGTACACATTGATTTTTTTTGTCCCTGTAATATATAAAGGTTATCATATTTTATGCCTTTTACACAGACAATCCCATTTTTCTTTATAAGACACTGCCCATTTACAAATGTGATCTCAAATCCTTGCTTGTCTATACTAGAGACACTCAGCAAATTAAGTTCCATTTCTGGCACACATAAAACATTATTAAACTTTGTTTCCAAATATGAAATTTGCATATTGTCTCTTCCAATGTCTTTAGCCTTCTTGCCATTTGCCAAGGCTACTGAGACTCCAGCAGCTGCATCCATCCTGTAAAACAATTTAGCATTATTAATAACATTTCTTTTCACTTGGTTTCAAGCAGATTCTATATAATCTTTCCTTATATCTACTTCCTTTCCATTTTCTTGGCAGGTCAATATATTTGGGTATTCTTTTTTCATACATAACTTATGCTTTTCTTCCTGCAGTCATTCTACTTTGCTCTAGTTTGCTCTTTTTCGCTATTCATCCATGACAATTGTTTTACAAGATCCACTCTAATGCTTTCAAGACACGCCCACCTCCAAACAGGAAATAATATTAGCTATTAGTTGAATTCTGTTGTGCAGGCTTAGCATAACATAATACAACTAGTCATATGTTTAAATAATTGATCCAATGGGGAATGAATTCCCAATCAAAAAAATATTTTAATTCTGTTTCACCATCTCTGTTAACTAATAGTTGTTCTGATGTTTTCCCCATGAAGGTACTTTCTCTCCCTCTCTCCCTCCCTCTCTCTTTCTCTCTCTCTCACACACACATCCATCTATCATCTATCTATCTATCTATCTATCATCAACATCATCATCATCATCTATCTCTAACTGGCTAGCAATTCAAAATGAATAGCTACAAGAGGTAATTCATTTTAAAAAAGCAATTAATAATTGATTTTTTTTCCAGATTATTGTCCCATTGAGGCAAGATGGATAGACCTACAATAGTTATGGGAGCACAGTTAGAAGACTTAAAGATCAAATTGGAAGCAAAGATTCATAGACAAAATCTGTCTATGTGACTTCTTTGACATGGTACCAACTTGATGCCACATAATCAATTAATTAATGCCATTTAGAAATGTACCATGGAAAACAAAACTGTTGTGATTGAATTTCTCCTGTTGGGATTCTCTGGTGACCCAACATTCCAGGTTTTCTTGTTCCTGTTTTTTTTATCAATCTACTTAATAACCTTAGTAGGAAATATGGTCATCATATTGGTAATATGGGCTTATCCTCAATTATACACTCCAATGTATTTCTTTCTCATCAACTTATCCTTCCTTGACATCTGTTTTTCTTCTGTAACAGTTCCCAAAATGCTACAGAATCTCCTGGCTACTAAAAAGGCAATTTCTCTTTGTGGCTGCATAGCTCAGGTTTTTTTCTTTATTTTCCTGTTTGGAACAGAGATCTTCTTACTTTCAGCAATGGCATATGATCGTTATGCTGCTATATGCTACCCACTGAGATACAGCACTATTATCAACCATCGCTTGTGCATCCAAATGGTACTGGCTGCATGGCTGTCAGGTTTCCTGGATTCTTCTGTTAATACTCTTTTTTTAACTAACTTACATTTCTGTGGTCCCAGTAACATTACTCATTTCAGCTGTGAGTTACCTCTGCTATTGCAGCTGTCTTGCACTAGTAGTTTTGCCAATGAAATGGTCATTCTTATCTTTAGCATGCCATTAGGATTTACTGCCCTTCTTCTAATTATAACGTCCTATGTACATATTGTTGGCGCCATTCTCAAGATAAATTCTGCAAAAGGAAGGCAGAAGGCCTTCTCTACTTGTGTTTCCCACCTCACAGTAGTTTTCTTGTTTTGTGGGACTGCTTTGATTAGATACATGAAGCCTGCCTCTGGCTACTCAGACACCATGGACAAGCTAGTGTCAATCCAGTACAGTATCCTAACTCCTATGTTAAACCCCATAATATACAGTCTGAAAAACAAAGATGTAAAAAATGCTTTAAAGAAGCTTTTTAGAAAGTGACTTCAAAAAGGCCCTTGAACTTAATGAATTTTGAGATTACCTTGATGAAGAAAGAGAATGCATTAAGGCAGAAATAGCAAGACTGGTGATTATGATATGGCAGATTTCATTAAATTACTAACTGAAGTTGTCACTTTCTCCTACAATTTTATCCACTCCCTTTAAATTATGGGATGTTTGGAAGGGTTTGCACTCTGAGGGCTTTCATTTCTTCATTTTGGTTTATTTCAATCAAACAGATATTCAAGCCGATCCTACTTGGTATAGAATGCCATATTTATTAAGACCATATGTGTTAAGACTTCATGGCTGATAGTTTAAGATACGTCATGACTACAGTTGCATTTCTTATGGAGCTGAATATACTAAGTCAGAGAAGGGCATTCTAACCCAACACAAGGCTCTTTGGTGCTCCTGGAATAAGTGTGTGTGCGTGTGCGTGCACAGGCACACACACACACATACACACAAAGGCTATGAAATTAGGAAACTTCAGGCAAAAGCTCACTAGTTCATTATACCCATTAGATAAACTGCTTCAAAGATCTATCTCCTTATTTCTACTTAAATTAAATTGCAATTGTTGGGAAAGTCATCAGTTAAAAACCTAAGGAGAGATTTCATTATTAATAGTGAAATGAGAGTGTTTGACTCAAAGATAACAATCAAGATGATTTGCAATAAAAACAACTGCGTAGACTTTCTATTAGTAAATTACAGTAACAGACTGTTAACAAAGTGCTTTGAATGTTTACTTTGCTGTAGTTTTCCTGTTAACTGTTATTTTCACATATATAATATCTGGCAGATTAATTGGGTTACAAATAGATGTACAAGCTTATAAATTTTAGACTTGCAAGGATGGAAGCTATTATTGTTTTAGTTTTGTCACTGTTCAACTGGAGGGGTAGTTTTATTTAGTTTTGCCTCTGTTTAACTTTTTTCATTTGGATTTTAAATTTTTGAATATAATAAACATTTCTTTTAAAAAATTCTTCATTTCAGTTTTATCCCAAGAAATTACATAATTTTTATTTTGCGATTTATTTCAGTCTGGTAAAGACTTTTTGTATAGTTCTCTTCACCTTTTGGCAATACTTTTGCATTTTTGTTTTCTTTTTTAATTTCAAGCATTTTATAAGTTTTTGCCCTTGAACTTACTCAACTTTGAGACTATCTTGATGAAGTGTCTCCTGCTTGAATGGGGTTTCCTAGGTCTGCTGCTTGTATTTGTATGAAATATGTATTTGTTTGAAAAGAAAGACTATGAAATTAAATCCTACTCTTGTAGTTTGGGCAAGGTGGTGGAGGACAGGAGAGAATTATGACAGCAGAAATACTAAGTTTGACCTTAGTTTATTAAAATGTTTATTAAACATTTTAAGATGCCTTCCTCTGCATCTTCCCTGCACATACCCCATGCAAAAAATAAATCTAAATTTTTTTGCTGCATTCTCCTGATGTAATGTCTGAAGAACTGTGTTATTTATTTGTTAAGATGGAGATATTCTCTCTTCAGAATAGGACAACTTGCCAAGCCACAGCCAACTTGCTGTATCTAACTCACTATGGCCAGTTCGCTGCAGGACAACTCGCCATGGCCAACTCACTGTAGGATAATGCAGTTCAGAAACAATTTAACAATGCTGTTTAATTATTTAAAATATTTTTTTTAATTTTTGCAATTCATATTTCATTCTGTCCCTCCTTTTACATCCTTTCTTTACTGATTGTATTCTAATATTTTTATAATATTAGTCTACCTCTTGTCCTGCAGTGAGTTGTCCTGTGGTGAGTTGGCTGTGGAAAATTATCCTGAGCGAGTTAGCTACGAGTTAGCTTTTATGGTAGTAAGTCAACACATGTATGTGATTGGATGTGATTTTGTGGTGGCCATAAAATAAATTGCTATGATCATTAAGTGAGTCTATAATCATTAAGTGTGTCATAACCGGCAAAAATACAAAAAAAACCCATCAAAAATATCATAAATCATGTTTACATGACTATGGAATACTGCAACTACTTTTAAAATTGAATTAGTTGCAAAGCACCTGAAAAGCAGTGACCATGGAATGAAAACCCAACATTTTAAATCAGGGTCTGTCATAATTTCAAATGATTGTTAAACTGCAATTCAAATCCAATTCCAAAAACTAATTTTGAACTATAAAGTCTGTCATGCTTGTTGAGGACACAAATCTTCTGATAAATATAAGTAGTTTAAGTAGGGACTGGGATGTTCTAAAAAGTTGAGTGGCATTACCTCTGATCTTTATTCTCTCAATAGAAATTTTGTCCACACAAATTAGGAAGAATGAGGAAATTATAGGAACTAAAATAAAGAAGGAAGAATACAAAATAGAAGCATTTGCAGATGATATGGTATTTTTTTTATAGAAAAGCCAAACGAGAGTGGGAATTTTTGATTAAAAGAAATAGAAGAATTTAGCAAGGATTCCAAATTAACAAGAATAAAATCAAAATGTTAGTTAAAAATTTGACAGACCACCAAAAGTGGGAATTAGAAAAGGAAATAAAACTGCAAATCACGAATAAGATTAAATATTTAAGTATTTGGCTGATATCAAGATGCTCATAATTAAAAGATAATTATGACAAATTAATGAGTCAAATGAAAAAAAGATTTAGAAATATGGAGTAAATTACAATCATCCTTAATAGGAAAGATTGCAGAAATAAAAATGAACCTATTACCAAGGTTATATTTATTTCAGACAGTCCCTATAAAATTAAATAAGAATTTTTTTGAGGAATTGAATAGAGTAGCACTTAAATTTATATGGGAAGGGAGAAAAAACCCTGCATAAGGTTAAAATTATTGCAAGATAATAAATAGAGAGGTGGCTTTGGACTCCCGGACTGGGCATTGTACCAACATGCAGCAGTGCTAATTTGGATCAAAGAATGGATCATCCTGAGTAACAAGAGGCTATTAACTCTTGAAGGACATGATCTACAAATTGGTTGGCATGCTGCTATGTGGGAGAAGAGAAATAAGACAAGTTCTCACTTTTTAAACCACTGAATAAGGGAGGCACTATTAGAGATCTGGAATGGAATTAGGAAATAACATTACATTAAAATTTTCCATCATGGAAGCCATGATATATCCAAATAATTTAGATATAAATAAAACAATGAGATACAATCAATTATTAGATGATCAAGGGTACTGAATTCAAATCAAAAATTGAAAGAAGAAGGCATAGTGATAGATTGATGGCTCTACCTACAATTGCAAACAAAATATTTAAAAGACATAGAATAATTTGGTATAGATAAAATGCCATAACAACTAGACAAAATATTATTAGGATCAGAGGACAAAATTATACCAAAATGTATAATTATCTTTTAAAATTTGATAGAAAAGAGGAGGTAGTGAAACCAACCATGATAACCTGGATGAAAAATTTTGGATATAGCACACAATTAGAAAATTGGGAAAGACTATGAACTAAAAATTATAAATCAACTTTGGCAACCTCATATAAAGAAAATTTGTATAAAATGTTTTATCATTGACATCTAGCACCAGCGAGATTGGCTAAAATGTATCCACCTAAAATCAGAGTGTTGGAAATGCAAAAAGAAACCTGGTACATCTTCCACATGTGGTGGACTTGCCCCAAAGTGAAAGAATTCTGGAATAAGATACAGATCTGGCTACAGGAAATAACAAGTCTAAAGATAGTATCCAAACCTGAAATGTTTTTATTAGAGATAACCAAAGGAGAATATACAAAAAAGAATGAACATCTATTGAAACACATCTTAACAGTGACCAGGATACTATATGCTCAAACTTGGAAATTATATAATACAGCCCCAGATGACATGATTATCAAAAAAATAATGGATTGTACAGAAATGAACAAATTCACAATGGAATTGCAGAAGAGGGAAGATAAAGAATTCTATATGGCAGGGGTGGGCAAACTATGGCCCGCAGGCCACATCCGGCCCGTTGGTCTTTTTAATCCAGCCCGCCGAAGATGATTGAATGATTGTATTCATTTGATTTTGACTTGTAATGACAGGCATTTCAACACCAGGTGGCGGTCTGTCTGTCAAATTTTAAAAGTCAATGAGGCCCCCGAGCCAAAAAGTTTGCCCACCCCTGCTATATGGCCTTGGAAAAATGGTGTGTGTGTGTGTGTGTGTGTGTGTGTGTGTGTGTGTGTGTGTGTGTGT
>NW_020769651.1:118964-140822 GCF_900518735.1 Pseudonaja textilis
GAAGAAGAAGAAGAAGAAGAAGAAGAAGAAGAAGACGAAGAAGACGAAGAAGAAGAAGAAGAAGAAGAAGAAGAAGAAGAAGAAGAAGAAGAAGAAGAAGAAGAAGAAGAAGAAGAAGAAGAAGAAGAAGAAGAAGAGGAAATGTTTTGTTTATTACATTCAGTGGACTGATAACCACTGAGAACACCACAGCCAGTTTTTGTTTTAATATCTTCCCTTGACCTGCCTTACTTTATCTTTATCATAATTAGTTATCTGTGAAATAAAGTGCTCCGTTCCCAAAATTATTTGGATTCACATTTTTTCCTTGTCCCATGAGGGTAAGGAATACACAATGGCAATGGAGTAGTGGTAGAAGAGATATGTGTTCCTGCCACAATGACATTGTGATGCCAACACCAGGGGTGGGATTCTACCTGTTTGGCCTGGTTCAGCCAAACCAGTAGCTCTGAAGATAATCTGGGAGTGAATCCGTTGGCTCCAACAATCTACTGATGAGCCCACCCACCTTCCCCTGCTTCTTATCAAACATCACAATGTGTGATTAATTGGCCAGTATCTATCTATTTATCTGGACAAGTTCCAGTTCCAGCATACCACATCATAATTCAGTGAGTGAGGATGCTTTCTATTGTGGACAGCAAAAGGAGGTCATCAGTCATTGTTCCACCTTGTTTTTTCACAAGACCCAGAGTAAGTGGAGTCTTTATGGGCCTTTATGGTCACCTGGGTTATGTTGATTTTGCAGGTGAGATCTTTGCTGAGATAGCCTCCAAAGAATTTAAAGGAGGAAACTCTCTCCACACAGTCCCCCTCAGTGTAAAGTGGGACAAGTTCCTCTCTCTTCTTCTTGTCTTGCTGATGTTCAGATGCAGGCTGATTTCTAAGCACCAGGAGGATAGTTTTTGAACCTCCTCCCAATACACAGCTTTGTCTCCACCTATAATAAGACTCAGTAGTATCATATGTGAATGTAATGATCACAGTGGATGGGTCAGACAATACACATTCACATTGTACTGTACACAATCATTTGTGTACAGTATATTATTTGAATCTTCCTATTTCACATGATATTTCTTGTAATCTCTAATCTGGACTTGGAAGATCTATTCCATATTTTATGCAGATGTTTCTCTACACAATGCCATGGGACAGCTCATCATGGCCAACTCACCATATTCAACTTACCATAGCCAGACCAAAGTGATGTCATGGTGACACCACTAGCAAAGGAATTGAGCTATTCATCCCTGTGTTAGCTTTCTGTATGTTCATGGGTTCCAGTGGCAGACAAAACCACCCTGGAGAGGTGATGAACCAAAGCCTTGTGGGGCTCCAGGGTAGAACACAACTTCCCTATAGAGCCAACTCTCTAAGCCATGACATGAAGGAGAGGCAGTGAAAATGGCCACAACACAGCTGGAGACAACTTCAGCTTAAGAAGAATACAGGGGCAGAATTAGTGACAGTGTGGAACTGGGTGAAAAGTATCCTTTTTAATTTAAAATATAACCATGAGAAGAATATTCAGAAAAGTGGACTTATAAATATATTAAGTGGCTGTGTTCTAGCTATTGGAGTAAAAAGTTATTATCTTAAAATACAGAAAATCGGACTTAAAGATTGGAATAAAGTGAAAACTGATTTAAGAGTGCCACCCACTGTCAAAAGGAAAAAGATACAGATCCCCAAAGTGTGGAAAAGACCTGGTGTTATGACAATTAAAAATGAGAATTTTATTATTGAAAGACCCCTGAAAGCTACACTATGAGACTGAACTGGTAGAGGGGTGTATGAAGATTTCACCCTTGGGCCATTTAAAAGATTAGATTGATTAATTTTGGGACATAAAAATCCTTGAATATTGAGCATTGGTTTTTTAGTTTGAAAAGTGGGTTTGGTTGGGCTAAAGGACAGTTGGACAGTTGGACAATTGGTTGGGAAGAAACAAAAGAAACAAGAACAAAGATTTTTATTTATTTATTTTTATTTGATTTGATTTGTCAATCGCTTACAAGATAACAGTATAAACATGAGTAAGAATACTGGAAATAGGTACAAATAAATGGAGACAATAGGACACAGACAGGAGACATGATGGTGCACTTATGCATGCCCCTTACAGACCTCTTAGGAATGGGGTGAGGTCAATAGTGGATAGTTTTGAGGTTAAAGGAATGGGGGTTTGAGGATGTAACAACAGAGTCAGGTAATGCATTCCAGGCATAGACCACTCTGTTGCTGAAGTCGTACTTTCTGCAATCAAGTTTGGAATAGTTAACATTGAGTTTGTATCTGTTGTATGCTCTTGTATTGTTGTGGTTGAAGCAGAAGTAGTCATTGACTGGTAGGACATTGTGGCAAATAATTTTGTGTACTATGCTTAAGTCCAACCATAGGTGGTGTAGTTCAAGATTGTCCAAGCCCAAAATTTCAAGCCTGGTGATATAGAGTATTTGCAAAGAAATTACGTTGGATTTTCAAGAAATAAAAGATACACTGGCAAGAGGATTTGAGAATATTTTGAATAAAATAAAAAACATGAACACAGAGCTCTAAATTGATATACAATGACAAGAAGAAAGCAAGAGGACCAGAAAGAGGAGGCAGCAACTGAAAAAAGAACTAAAGATAAAAAGGAAATAAAAATAAATATAATGATTGATGTAAACCAAGGGGAGAATACTATAAGGGAAATTAAACAGGAATTGGAATTGCAAAGAGAAATCTTTGGGAGAAAGATAGGGGTGTGAGTGGAAGTTGAAAATGAGACAATAAAACGTAATAGAGAAGGAAGAAATTTTTAAGAGGAAAGCTGGTAGATAGAAATGAAAATATAAGAGAGGAATATGGGAGACAAGCTAAGAAATTGAAAACTAAAGCTTTAATGCAAGTAAGAGATAATGGTTAAAAAAAGAAAAAGAAAAATATTGTGAAGTATTATACAAGGCAATGAAAGGCAAAATTAAATAAAAATATAATGGTATTATTAGAATTTTATAAATTGTTAAATGTAAGAATGATAATGTAATTACATTTGTATTAAAATGTAACTAGAATTTTTCTTTTTAAAATATAATAGTGGCATACTCAGAAATTATTAAGGGGATAATAGAAATTTATAATTTAATATAAATTTGTGAAATTCTATTAGAATTATATAATTAGGTAAACACTGCAAATATGACTATTAATATATACTTGGTAGTAAAAGGAGTGAGGCTATGAATATAAAGATTGGCATAAAAATAACATACTGTAATATTGAACAATTAAGATTTTTTGAAATGAAAGATGGAATTATTATAAATATTAAATTAAAAACTTTTTTTAAAAAAGAGTGTTAGTTAATTGGTTAGTTACTTAAGTGAATACTGAAGGGATAAGCAATTATATGAATATTTTAATGTCACTATCCTCTTAGGACATTATAAATCCCCGCAAAATATTTATTACTCACTGCAGAATGAGAGTACATATTGCATTTTTTTTTCCAGCAGAAAATATATAGTATTGAATCTATTTAGTAAAGATCATTTTGATTGGAGACAAAGTTTAGGATTTGCCCACTAAAGCTAGGCTAAAAATAAATTTTATACTGTGTACTTTAACTTCATTTTCTACAGCTGGTTATTCTGAAATAATAGAAGTTTGTCCAGTTCATAAATGGAAAAAGTAAGTGTTTTGAATGTTATTTTTATTGCTTACATATCAATTTATAATATATCCCTAAACTTATTTTATTTCTCTATTTAAAAAATATTTCAACTTTCCTTTATAATTTAAAGGTATGTGAATAATGAATATAGAAAGTTATTTCTATGATTAAATCCACTGAAAATATTTATAGCCTACACAGCATAACCATGAAATTGAATGAGGTTTAACTGGATAAAAATTGTGGAATCCTTAAAAATCAGAAATCAATTGCCTTATAAAATTTAAGCTGAAAAGCAAACTGGGATTCACTCTGTCTCCTTGTACCATGTAACAGTATATTCAGTATTCAATAATGAATGCAAGGTCAGTGAAATGAAGAGGTTTAATGTGAGAGTGAAGTGAAATTAATTTTTGAACCTTTAACAGGACCGAGAAACAGAAACAACAGATTAACAGCAGAACACTTATATGTGTTCATTGTAATGTATCACACAACACTCATGGTTGATCTTGAAAAACATAGTAACCCATAGCATCTCAACATGACTTAACATGCACCTTTCACCAAGTTTAAAAGTGAACATTCAGTTTTGTTGCACTTCTCAAAATCCCTAAGTTAGAATAAATAAAATAAATAGAATATTCAGAATATTATTTGTGAGCAGGTTAAAAGCTTGTATATTGGGTTTACATTCCACATGGCAGATACTTTTAAATAACTAAGTTGAAAATGAAGCACTGAGAAGAGCACCACAACTATTCCAAACTGATATTACCCTGAAGATTTTTGGTCAATTTCTACATGGAACTTAGTACAAAGGTAAGAAGTTCTTCCCAGTACAGTATAAATTCTAACAGACTAGCGTTTCAGAATCCTGGATATATTCCTAAATTAATCTTGTGGAGATTTAGACTACATAACATAGAAAATCAAGCTTTCATTAGAATTGTCACCAAAGATTCTTCTAAAAAGTTAAAGATCAGAAGCATGTACAAGGAACTTAAAAGGAATCCAAGATCAGTCAAATTATTTGAAGAGCAATTGTGTGGTTTACTTTATTAGTAGTATAAACAACTATTCATTTCTACTTCAAGCGTATTGGAAATTCTACAGAATAATTCTGGAAATAACTTTTGGCATCCTTTATGTTTAATACATTTTCTCATCTTTTTTTAAAATTCCTTTACAGAGAAAAGAACTGTCCAACACAACCAGAGTAAAGGAATTCCTATTACTGAGTTTCTCTGACATTGATGAACTGCAGATGTTGGCTTTTGGACTCCTTCTACTGATCTATCTGATAGCCTTGATAGAGAACCTTGTCCTTATCACGATTGTTGTACTGGACAACCAACTTCATAAGCCTATGTATATTTTTCTAGCTAACTTATCCATCCTTGATATTTGCTTCATCTCTGTCACAGTCCCTAAAGCCATGAATATCTCTTTAACACAGATCAAATCTATTACCTTCTCTGGATGTATGGTTCAAATCTTTTTGGGACTTACATTTGCGGTAGTAGAATTCACCCTTCTTGCTGTCATGGCATATGATCGCTATATTGCCATATGCTATCCACTCCATTATCAATTGCTAATGAGCAAAATAAAGTGCTTCTGTATGATAGTTGTCTGTTGGGCAAGCAGCATTATTTATTCAACATTGCACACCCTAAACTTCCTTTTCTTACCCTTTTGTGGGCCAAATAATATAGGTCAGATATTCTGTGAAATCACTCATACTCTGAAGCTTGTTTGTGCTAACACGTATGGCAATGAAATGGCAGTTTTTATGTGTGGCATTATTTTTGGCATAGTTTTCTCATCTTCAGTTATTGCATCTTATGTTTGTATCTTTTTGACCATCAAAAAAATCCCTTCTGACCAAGGGAGACAAAAAGCCTTCTCCACATGCTTTCCCCACCTTGCTGTTTTTTCCTTGTTTATGAGTACTGGGATGTTAACATACTTGAAGAAAAACTCAGAATCATCCATCACAGAAACCCTAGCATCTTTGTTGTATTCTATTGTGTCACCAATTGCCAATCCTGTCATTTACAGTTTGAGAAACAAGGAGATCAAAACAGCACTTGAGAAACTGATGAACAAAATTTTCTATTGCAGGAAACTATTTTCAATAAAGTCAAGAGAAATGACATGGGAAACATAACCTCAAAAATTTCAATTTTTTTCAAGAAAAGTAAAATTAGTCTTTTGTGTATATTTTGTGTGTGTGCCTATTTGTGTGTATGTGTGTGTTTTAAATAAAATTCTTAATTAATATGCTTTTTTATTTAGAACCTGAAGGAAAGGAAAGAATGTTTGAATGATAGAATGGATCAAGTGCATGTAATATTTGGCTAAAGGGTCTGAAAGGTAGCAGTATTATCAGGGGTGTTGAATAGCTTTACATCATCAGCAAACAGAACACAGTTGCTTTTAATATGATCACAGAGGTCATTTATGTAAAGTATAAAGAGAGTTGGTCCTAGAATGCTACCTTGGGGGACACCACTGTTGACAGGAACAGGATTTTTTTGGCAAGATCAAAAGGGGAGGTTTAAGCCTTTATATGAACAGAAGTTGGTGTATCAATACAAAGATTGTAGATAGACACTGCTCCATGGATCTGGAGTACATGACACTTAAATGTAGACCCATATATCTTCCACGGGAATTCAGCATGGTTTTGATTATTGCAGTCTATATCCCACCTGATGCCAATACTACCATAGCTTTGGGATTCTTGTATAATATTGCTAGTAATCAGCAGAATAAGTATTCTGATGCTGTGCATATCATAGCGGGGGACTTTAATCAAGCTGATTTAAAAGAAGTGCCCCCATCAGCATGTTAAGTGTGCTACTAGAGGAGCAAACATATTGGACAAAGTATATACTGACATCAAATATAGCTATAAGGTTATACAATTACCATATTTGGGACAATCAGACCAGATGTCACTGCTTTTAGCACCAGCTTACATCCCTCTTGGGAGATGGGCTCTGCCTATAATAAAGACAGTGAAATCTTGGCCAGAAGAAACTTCCCAACAACTTCAGGATTGTTTTGAGAACACAAATTGGGACATCTTTTACCACCCTGACTTAGAGGAGCATACTGCAACTGTTCTGTGCTATATCAAACACTGCACAGATATTATCACTGTGGATGAATGTATTAGGATCTATCCCAATCAGAAACTCTGGATGACCAAGGAAGTCCAGCACCTCTTGCATAACAGGACCAAGGCCTTTAGGTCCATTGATGGGGCAAGATACAGTGTTGCCAGAGCTAATCTGAAGAAAGGTATTCGGAAGACCAAGACTGATTATAAGAGGAAGATTGAGGATAATTTTTATAGTGATAACATGAGGCAGGTGTGGCGAGGGATTCAACAAATTACAAACCATCAACTGATCAATATCATCCCTGCTGAGGGGGATGCTTCATTGGCAGAGGAACTGAATCATTTCTTTGCTCACTTTGAAGTGGAGACATCAGAGAGAGATAAAACACAACTACCAGCCAATTGTAGCCCCCACCTCATTCTGGAGGAACAGTAGGTGGGGAGCATTCTGAGGCCTGTGGACCCTAGAAAGGCTGCCAGTCCTGATGGTATCTCTGGCCGAGTGCTTAAAGACTGTGCTGATCAATTGGCTGGAGTCTTAACCAGGATCTTCAATAGGTCTTTATCCCAGTCCACTATTTCATCTTTTTTGAAGGCATCCACCATTGTTCCGCTGCCAAAGAAGTTCCCTATCAAGAACCTCAATGATTACAGACCAGTGGCACTCACTCCTATCATCATGAAGTGCTTTTAGAAATTGGTCTGCCAGCACATCATTTCTAGTCTTCCGCATACATTTGATAAACAACAGTTTGCATACAGAAAAAAATAGATCTACAGATGATGCTATAGCCATCACTCTTCACACTGCTCTGACTCATCTAGAACAGTGGGAAGGCTATGTGAGGATGCTTTCTGTGGATTTTAGTTCTGCATTTAACACAATTCTTCCACATAGACTAGTCTCTAAACTTCTGGACCTTGGACTTTCTAATTCAATCTGTCTTTGGATTATGGTTTTCCTGTCTGGCCGCTCACAGAGGGTCAGATTAGGTAATCATACCTCTTCAGCCCTTATTTTTAACACTGGTATACCACAGGGTTGCATGGTGAGTCCCTTCCTCTATACTCTTTTTGTGCATGACTGCATTCCCACTCACAAATTTATTGCTAAATTTGCAGATGATACAACAGTAGTGGGACTTATCTTCGGGGGGATGAGTCTGCCTACTGAGATGAGGTGGACTGGTTGCTTTCATGGTGTGGAGACTACAACTTGGTCCTCAACACCATTAAGACCAAGGAGTTTATAGTGGATTATAGAAGGAACAGTTCAGACATCCAGCCCTTGCATATCAATTGAGACCGAGTGGAGCAAGTGGCCAGTTTTAAGTTTCTGGGTGTTACCCTAAAAGAAGATCTGACCTGGGGTGCCCACATTGCAGCCCTGGTCAAAAGGGCCTAGCAGAGATTATACTACCTGAGGCTTCTCAGAAAACAACAACTGAATGAGAAACTGCTGGTGACCTTCTACCGCTGCACCATAGAGTGCATTTTAACATACTGCACCTCTGTATGGTTTGCCAATTGAACAGTGGCAGATAGGAAAGCACTCCAGAGGGTTGATGTCATTGCCTAGAAGATCATTGGTTGCCCTTTCCCCTCTTTGGAACAGCTGTATAGCTCCTGCTGCCTTAAGAAAGTTCAAAACATTCTCAAAGATCCATCTCATCCTGGGAACCTCTTTTTTTTTAACTATTACCATCTGGCAGATGATACAAAATAATAAAAACAAGGACAAATGGGCTGAAAAACAGTTCTATCCCAGGGCAGTAGCTCTTTTGAATTCTGCTGTATAGTGCAGTGTTGGTGTGGTGTCAGGGGTTTCTGGTTCAATGTATAAAGGGTGAAGGATGTGTGTTTGTTTTTATTTTCATGGTCATGGTCATGATGTGCACTGAAGATGGTGTTTGATTTCATTGTACGAGGTGCAATGACAATAAAGTAAACTAAACTAAACTAAATTTGATAGGGTGTTCCCTATTTTGACCATTTGTTGCCTGTTAGACAGGAATGCATCTATCCAGTTATGTAGGTGTCTGGAGATGCCATAAGATTTTAATTTTAGGAGTAGTTTGTCATATACCACTGAATCAAAGGTTTTACAGAAGTCTATGTAAATAGATCCAGTGATCCAGTGCAATCCAACATTTTATTTTTGTGCTGCATTCTCCACTTTGAGCTACTATACCTGCAATCCTAGGAAAATATATTTTTTCCACACATTTTATCTCTTCACTACCAATTTCTATGTTGATGTTTCCCTTCCTTGCAGTGGTCATGTGTCCTTTTAATGTTCAGAAAGGGACCAAAATTCTCACTTTCTTATTTAATTTTCTTAATCAAATGTTTTCTATCTTCTTTGGTTTCTGAGAGAAGAGTTGTATCATCAGCATATTGAAAATGGGAACTGAAATAATTTGAAACAGTCAAAATGTTCTTTTACCTTCGTTATGTCTAACTCAATTGATTACATTCACCATAATTTTCTTCCAACAGGATGATTAAAACCCAGAGGTATCCACCCTCCCGGGAAAAAAGAACAATTTTTCTCCAAGAGTAGGCTGTTAAGCAAAGCACATGTGTCCTTTGTTTTATTTATTTATTTATTCCCATTTGAACCTTCTCTCTAGAGTCAACATTGCAAGTTTACCAATAATGCTGCAACCATGACATAGGTGTAAGAGGAGATGACAGGCAAATATAGGAGATATGTATTGTGGAGCTTTGTAACCACCAGCTAACAGAATACATCAACAAAAGAAGGTCTTTTTTCTTTAGAAGGAGTGGAAGAAGAAAAGAACTATAAAAGCACAGCAAGACTCTACTTGCCGGCCATTGGTAGAAAAAGGGGAAGAAACATCTGAAACAAGATTTGAAGCAGAACAGTCTTAAAAAGATGGAAACATTGAGGCATATTAGTAATAATATAGAACATACATTATAGATAGTCCTAATATGGTAGAATAACAATTAATAAAATGTCATAAATTTCTATTTATTATACATTGTATAAAATTATTTATTATATATTATAATACACTATATTATTATATACTATTATAAAATTATAGAGTCTAATATAAACTGTGTCATAGCATATTGTAGTATTAATTGCCATAGTAATAGCATATAGAGGTATCATTAGAAAAGAACATATGAAGCATTCACACATCTCTTTTATATGTTTATTTTTTACAAAATAGAAACATTCTTCAATCCTTATAGGGAAATTGTTCCAGGGCAGTGTTTTTGTGTCTCCCTTAATCTTGGGTCAATCTAGTTGGATACAATTTTTTAAAAAAATTATCCATGATGGGAGAAAACAGTAAGAAATAACAAGTTAAAGATAGATCTCCAAAGATAATCTTTAGAGTTTCAGATACTCTTCAGATACAGAGTTTTATTGTCCTTATCAGGTTTACTGTACAGTAAACCCGATAAGGACAATAAAACTATGTATCTCTAAGAGTATGGTTCTTTTGTACTGGAGTTTTCAGAACAAGGTGTTCAATTTTTTAAAGAAATGTAACTATCATTGGTAGTTTAAATGTTTGTATTTCTGGACTATTGATAATTGGGCCATTCAGTTAATCAGAGAAAGTGAAGACGGGAGAGATAGAGAGAGATTGTCAATTATTTGGTTAATGAATTGACCATTTATTTTTTAGCTTATGTTATCTAGCTGAACCTAGAGCAAATCAATCAATATATGTTTGGTCTTTTACAAATTAAAACTAATGCAATGAGCAATACCTTATTATTTGTTATAGTGGGAAGAGATTTTCAAATCCTCCAACATTTTTTTTGAATCGGTCCTTCTACTTTAATATCACTGCAATTCTCTTCTTCTTCTTCTTTTTCTTTTTCTTCTTCTTCTTCCTCCTCCTCCTCCTCCTCCTCCTCCTCCTCCTCCTCCTCCTCTTCCTCTTCCTCTTCCGCATCATATCAGCATATTTAAATAATGAAAAAGTAGGGATAACTTTCATAGAAACTCACATTTAAAGATTATACTGTCTTATAAAGAAAGTAATTGGTGACATATTATGTAATTATTCTAGGAAGCAATAAGCGGAGAAGATAAATCCTCACAGTAACTAAATGACCTAAGATAAAAAATATTAATCAGCACAACATTTCACACTTAGCCATCAGCGCTTACATGTAAGTATGAAAATTTAGTTTCCTTTTCTGTATCTGTAAATTGAGCTTTACTATGCCTTTTATTTTTTACAAAAAAGTTAACATCAAACAATAAAATAGAATAGTGGGAAATCCCCTTCAAATGATTGCTTACAGAATTAAACATAGCAGCCATGCTGTGAAGTGAAAACTTACTGATAGCACAATTTTCTTTTTACATACACTGATATATTTACTACCTACTGATTCAGTTTTTCACTTGCCTACCTATTTTAGGTTAAATATATTGTGTAAGATGGTTTGATGACTCATTAATTGGTGAACTAGCCATAAGTTAAAAGAATTTCTCTCAAATATATTTGTAAAACATGCAACAAATGTATTGCAATTCATATGTGTAGTCCGCATACTTTATCCGGGAATAAAAGTCTCTTGCTCTTTTTAAAATCTTTGGTCACTTTAAATGAGGAGTGTCTGTTGTACTAGGAAGTGGGAACTCTACAATGGCAAATAACAAGTTTCAAAAAAGAAAAAAGAAGAAAATCCAATGAGAATCCAATGAGAAACTTAAGCAACTCAATAGCATGACCTAAACATTCTAATTGACAGACTTGAAACGCATTCCAGAGTGGAACCCAAAACAATTTATTCTTGTGTAAATAAGCAGGTGCAAAACTGTGCCCACCATCAGGTGTTATTTAAGTTCAATATCCAGTATCTTTAACTTCAATGATATATGTAATATAAATTCATCTCAGGAATCATTAATTTCTCATCCATGATGAGAATATGCATATTTACCTATAAATACACAATATAACAATACTGCAACTTTAACAGTTCCCTTTTCTTTAATTTTATTTTAATAATTTAACAATCTTTGAAAGATAAGCAAAAAACAATCTCTGAGGGAAAAAGTATTTCAAAAAATGAAAATAGATAAAGTGTAATGGAAAGCTATGGAAAGCAATGGAAAGATTGCACTATATGCATTTTTGCCACATTCTGGCTGATAATTGCTACTCTTTCTAGCAAATATTTTACTCTTTCTCTGGTAAAAAGGAAAAAACTTTCCCCAACTATTAGAAAAGGATGGTAAAAAAAGATGATTATTCCTCGTAAGCCCACTCCCAAATGTACATGTTTATAATTAATTAATGATAATTTTTAATTTTCTTATAGAAAGAAATCAGTTCAGGAGATAGACAACAAAGTTTGTTTAGAGAATTGCCTATATATTATCTGCTTATAAAGGGGACTACCTCATGGGACAAAGAAAAAGCTTGTAGAAGAATTTATCAATTTTTTTCAGAGAATCACACTTCAAATAATGTTAAATGCATGGAAAAGATCAATTATAGTAAGTAATCAAACAAGTGTTACAGAATTTATTCTCATGGGATTTTTTTAGTTACCCTGAGCTCCTTTTTGTCATTTTCTTTCTTGTTTAAACAATATCTCTGACTGGAAAATGTCCTCATCATACTTGTCACAACAGTAGACCCTGCACTTAAGAGTCCCATGTACTTCTTCCCCTGAAATCTTTCTACCTTAGATATTTGTTTCAATTCAGTAATAGTACCAAAAATGCTAGCTGATCTTATTTTGCAGAAGACCATTTCCTATATAGGTTGCTTCACACAGTTGTACTTCTTTTATTTTCCTTTGGTACAGTTGAGTGCTGCCTTCTTGCTGCAATGGCATATCGCTGTGTTGCCATATGTAATCCATTATGGTATCCAGAAATTATGAACAGAAAAATATGTTTTCAATTAGCTATGGCCTCATGGATTTTAGGCTTCCCTAACTCTACTGTCTCTGCGATAACTGTTTTTAGTGCTCCATACTGTGGGCCTAATACAGTTAATCATTTCTTTTGTGATAGTTCCCCACTGTTGGAATTGGCTTGTGCTGATACATACATCGTTCAAATTGAAACTTTCACAGCTACTGTGATATTCATAGTGTTTCTTTTCCTCATTATATTATTCACATATGCCTGCATTATTATTACCATCTTGAGAATTCCCTCAGCAGAGGGGAGGTAGAAATCCTTTTCAACATGTTCATCTCATCTTCTGTTGGTAACCTTATTTTATGGCACAGCTATATCTACCTACTTCAACCCTAAGTCAAAGTACTCTCCAGACACAAAACAGTTTATTTCCCTCTCCTATACAGTCATCACACCCATGTTAAACCCTATTATCTAATAGTTTAAGAAACAAGGAGATCAACGTTGCAATGAAGAGGACATTACATCAGAAAATGTCTAGAACAAAATAAAATTTGTTGATCCATTGAAATGTAAGGATATATGAAAGGTTTATTGAGCCTATTTTTTTCTTTATTTTGTCATTGTTTGAGAAAATGAAGAGTAACATGTACATTTAATCATTTTTAGAGTATGTTCCTGTTTTGGACTTCCCCAAAGATGGTCTGCTGACCATGACTGTCTGTGGTTTTGGTCCGTGCTTCTTCAGTGGAGAACCCCGAGTGGCTAGATCTGGGGCAGAAGCAGACCAACAGCCAGGTAGAGGGGAGTTGCAAATCCCCTCCCTGGCTTGGCAAATGTTCCCTCCCAAAGACATCTGAAGCAGTGGTCTAAAATGGCCACTTAGAAGGGGAAGAGTAAGCTGGAATAAGACTGTGCAGGAGAGAGAAAAAAGTGGACAGCAGGAGAAATGGGACGTTATAATTAAATGAAAGGTATCCCAGGATTAATCTTTAAGAATTTTTAAGAAAAGATTTAAAGCAGTGAAGAGGAAGGAGAGGAAAAAGGTGTGAATTGTTTCTGACAGTTGTGGGACTTGGAACTGAGAAAGGTAGAAGCTGGAAGAAGAAACCATTTAATTAATTTGGATAACTATATTTTGATTTTACATAGGCACTAATAAAGCTAAATTTGAGACTGTTAAAAGAAAAACTTAATACTAATTGGATTTGATGTTTTTCTTGGAAGATTGTGGTTTAAAAAGCCCTGAATAGCTGAATTTAAAAAACGGGGTGAAGATTTCTTATAATAAAGAGTGCCATCTAATAGTTAAATCTAATTTGGTTTTTTTCTAAAAGACTCTGTTTCTTAAAAACTGTAAAGAATACAATAAAACAAGAACTTTGAAAAATTGAATCATTGAAACAAAGAAAGAAGCATGAAGATTCTGCCCTGGGATTAATTGTTAATTTTGACATGGATTTGGTATTGGATTAGTTGTGAACCAAAATTTTAAGAGGAATAAAACAAAAGCTGACTGTTGAAAACTAATCTCATAGAAACTATTTGGATTAAATTATTAGACAGAAATGTGTAAAATGGTGATATCTCTTCTGGCATTAAAAATGGAACTTAGAAACATGAAAGAAACATTACAAGAGCAAGGTGAATCATTGGGTTTTGCCTTAAAATTTATGGAAAACATGATTTCAGAATATGAACAACAAAGAAAAAAGACAGAAGAGGAGGTGGACCTCACTACAGAAGAGGCCATTTTTAACTATCATCAGGAACAAAGAATTCTGTAAAGGAGGAAAAGAGTGGGAAATAAAAATAGGAGATATAAGAAGTTAAATAAAGAGGGGAATATCCAAAAATTAAAAAAGGTAAAAAGAAACAGCAGAAATTTGAAGGGTGGAAAGAAGCTATAAATAGGGAGGGGGATAAAAACTGGAGTGGAAGAAGAAAGGGGGTAATAAAAGGGAAAAGAAGGGATAAGAAACAGGATCTGGAAACAAAGAAATATGGGGATTGTAAAAAAATGAAAAGAAACTGCTTATTTAGAAGACATGGAGACAATGGCTGATTAATATTCAAAAAGGGGATTCTGCAAGGTGATGGGGTAGCATAAATATACTTAAAAGATGAATATTGTAGGAAATAGGGATACATAGATTATTAAGTTAGAAAACAGAACTGATACTTTTTGATATTGGAATGTAAGCTCTTTTCTTATATGTAAAGAGATAAATTGGAATAATTAATGGAATATGTTTACTAAATATATTGAAATAATTGAAATGAAGTATGAGGAGTGTTGTAATGGAGTAGACATTTTAAAGTTTTGGAATGCAGGCTCCTTTGTTTAAATGTATAAAGATGAATGGAATAATTAATGGAATATGTATATTAAATATATTGAAATAACTGAAATGATATGGGGGAGAATTGAAATGGAATTAACATCAGGGTTCATGATTAAATGTGGAGATTAATATGTTCTCTTTTTTGGAATTTGTAAATAAGTCTTATGAAATTAAGAGGGGAAAAACCATGCAGAATCTGATTTATATATGCTATGTAGTTTTAATGGGATTATTAATTTCAATTTTTCAGGTAATAAAAAATTAAATGATTAATGAGATTTAACAGGGAAGATAATTAATGAATATGTAATACTTAGAGGTGACACACTTATATTGATAATTTAGGGGAGAAACTATTTCTAAAAAATCTTTTCCATGGCTCAGTTTAAAGTTTGTGTCCAAACCATTGTCTTTCAAAGTTGAATCAATTCTTGAAATGCTTTGATTCTAAAGGGAATAATAATATATTTATATCTGAGAGGGGAGGAGCTGGCGCCGTGACGATACGGCTTGCAATCGAGCTCTTCGATTGCAGCCGATATCTTCGCTTCCGGCTGGTCCAAAAGGACCTAAACCGTCCCGTAGGGACAGCTATTGTGAAGGGTATACCCTGTGGACTCCAGGGACACCGCAAAGTCCCTGGATGACCCGGGAGAAGTTCCTTTTTCTGGCAGCGGAGAGGCAGCCCCCAAGCTGCTGAAGTCGGGGCAGCTCCAGAAAGGAAGAGGCTGAAAGAGAAAGTGTGTCGGCTGGGTGAGAAACTTTTTTTTTTATTTTTTTGAGGTTAGAAAGGACACTGATTACTAGAAGAAATCTGTGTGATTTTTGACAAAACTGATCAAGCGGCGTTTTTTTAAGGGAGACGTCAAAGCGAGGCTTTATTTTTTTTTTCTTTTTCGCTACCGGACTTTATTGTTATTTACTGGATAACCGGACTGTTCCTTTATATATATATATTTTCTATTCTCCCTTTGGATTTTTTTTTTCCCCTTAGGCTAGAGGCTCCCTTTGGTTATTTTTTTTTTCTCTTTGTATATATATGTGTTATGTCCCACCTTCCAAAATAAACAGATAAGGCTGAAAGCAGCAGTCCTCGCAAATAAAGGCAGCAAACAGGAATCTTCACTGATAACAGCTGTAGATAGCCTCCACAAGATAGTCCAAGTTAATAGTTCCAACGAAATAAATCCAAGTCCCAACAAGATATTTCAGGTTTAAATCCTCCAAGCCAAAATCTTCGGTTCTCCTTGCAAACAAACACTTTGTTCCGGACAAAGTGCAAAGTCATCTCTCTCCCTTTATAGAGCAGCAGCTAATTAGTCTAATTACTGATCTGCCCTCCTCCTGTGCTCCCGTTGGTTTCTTCTCGTAAGGAGACGCCTGCTTCTGACATCCACCCAGCAATCATCTAAATTATTATCTTCACCTGAAGTCTCCATAAGTTCCTCATTGTCAGCCGTTCCCGGCTGATAACCTGATTGAGAAGCAGAGGAGGTTGAAGGTTCAGGCCGGTCCTGCAAATCAAATGTGTCCTCATTCAAAATATTTATTATCACTGCTGACAGGAACTGTTAGGACTCCTCTTCAAAATTCAAACAGACAGAGCTCTTTGCAGTAACGTCCTCATTCAAAACTGCAGGCAAAACTGTTAGGACTCCCCTTTGAAATTCAAACAGACAGAGCTCTTTGCAGTAACGTGCTAATTAACTGGCTTGCCCATCAGATTAACGTTTCCTGGTTCTGACGTCAATCCACGATCTAACAGTCATCAGATTCAAAGTTCCTAACAGGATTGGTCCTTCCAATCACAACATATATGTATATACTTCTTGCGTTTTTTTTTATTTTAATTATGCTGTTTTGAGAGGAGGGAGGAAAGTGAGAACTAAGAAACTTTGTAACACTGCCAACTAGAGGCTTGGAAATATTCTACTTGAAGTGGAGAGAGATGTGAAAGGCTCCTTCTCAAGGACATTTCTTGATAAGATAGAGGGAAGAGCGCAGTAGAATATTATTACAGGTGCTCCTCTGGATTTCTGTCAACAATTAAATATTTATGGCTTGGCTTTGAAGCTTGTGGGAAAGGGAAGGGAGTCATAATAAGAGCCTTAGATAACTAAGCAGAGTGCAGTATGTTGTTTCTATTTTCTCTTTCTAATCCTTTTTTTAGTTCCGCTACCCCGCCTACTAGCATTATTGTATATTTTTACTCCAGTAAGGTATTTATTTTTAAGTTTTACTTATTTTCAAGGGGAAGCCTTAGAATTTTTCATTTTTATTTTATTTTGATTTTTTTTCTTTTTCCATTGGGATTTTTGTTTTTTTTTTATCTATGCTTTTGGATTATTTTGGTCTCCTTTTTTTTTAACTGAGATTTTTTTGGCTGGATTAAGGTGTGGAACCTGAAGAAATTTATTCTATTTTTTTTCTTTTTGGCTTTGGTCTTGTTTATTATTATTATTATTGGGTCTTTTTTATTATTATTATTATTTTTTATTGTGGATTATTTTATAATTGGACTAGGGTCAGGAAGAACCTGAAGAATTTTTTTTCTCTTTTCTCTTCTTTCTCCTTTATTATTGGGTTTTTTTATTATTGGACTTTTTCATTTTGGATTATAATTGGTTATTTTCCTAATTGGATTAAAATTTGAAAGAACTTGAAGATTTTGAACCATCTAAAATGAGTAGGAAACTTATACCTTCAGGTGCCTCTGCATCTACTTCTGCCTCCCCACCATCTGGACAACATTCAATTCGGGTAATGTTAAAGCAAGACAAAGAAAAAGAACAAGAAAAAGTAACCTTACAGATGATTATGCAAGGAATTCAAGACCTTAAGATAAAAACAGACACCATTGAACAAAGAACAGGGAGGACTGAGGAAAAAGTGGAAAATATTCAACAGATGATGGTGAAGTATGATGAGAGACTCCAAAAAGTTGAAGAAGAGGGTAAACGAAGAGAGGAGAAGATTGGAAATATTGATAGCAGACTAACAGTGGTTGAACAAGAAAAAAGTGGGATGCTGAAGTGGGAGATGGAGAGGTCAGAATTTTATCTTAGATTTCAAAATATAGAGGAAGAAAAAGGGCAAGATTTGGCTGCGATAATGATAGAAATCTTGGCGGACGCTTTGGAAATAACAGAGGAAAAGATGATGGATGGAGTAGATGAGATATATCGAGTCTTTACAAGATATGCGATGAGAAATAATTTACCCAGAGAAGTCCATATTAGATTTACTAAAAAATCTATCAAGACACAAATTTTACAAGCGGCAAGAGAGAAGACGTTGAAATATAAAGGCAAAGAAATCTTGGTCTTAAAACAAATACCTAGAAGAGTGAGAGAGATGAGAAGAGAATATCGATTTCTGACCAAAATGTTATTGAAAAAGGAGGTGAATTACAGATGGTTGATCCCAGAAGGATTGATGTTTACGTGGCAAGAACAGAGACACAGAATTGATTCAATTGAGAAAGCAGAACTTTGTTACGCAGAATTTTTTGGAAGGAGAGAAGAAGAGGCAGAAAAAGAGATTTCATTAATTGAATTCCAAGAGGAACAAATGGAGATTGGAAAAGAAGAAGGTGTAGTAGGTGGACAGGTGGATATTAAAGATCAGCGGGAACTAAGATCTATGAGAGCGGCTAAACTTAAATATAAAATATAACCATGGAGGAGAAAAAACTGATTACAATGAATATAAATGGACTGAATTCAGCTGCTAAGAGAAGGAAGATTTTTCATAAATTAGGGAAATTAAAATTTGATATAATTTGTTTACAAGAAGTACACATTAAAAAGCAACATGAACAATTGTTAGTACAACCAAATTAGGGAAATTGTTTACTTCTTTGACCCAATGTAAGAAAAGAGGAGTGGTTTTATATATCAAAGAGGCCACCCCAGCAAAATTGATTTACGCTGATGAAGATGGGAGAATATTAATGGTGGAAATAACAGACAACAATAGAAAGATAGTTTTGACTGCAATTTATGCTCCGAATGATAAACAGGAAGAATTCTATAAAAAATTACATATGAAAATGGCCGGACTGGACTATGCTAATATAATTATGATGGGAGATTTTAATGGAATCGTGGACAATAAACTGGACTATATCGCAACAACAGCAAAGTACAATAGAAAAATTCTTCCTAAATCCTTTTTTAAAATGACAGATGAACTAATTTTAAAAGATATATGGAGAGAAAGAAATGCTAAACTTAAGCAATATACTTTCTATTCAAATAGACATTTATCATGGTCCAGATTAGATATGATTTGGATTTCAACAGAATTAATATCTAGCGTTCAAGAAGTAAACATTGAAACAAGTACTTGGGCTGATCATAATCCATTGACAATTAAATGGAAGGGACAAAAAAAAAGATTGAGATGGACGTTAAATAATACTATTCTAAAGGAGAAAGAATTTATACAATGGATGGAGAAAGAACTGGCCTTTTTTTTTTTAAAGAAAATAGAAAAGAAGATACTTCAATACAGAATGTTTGGGATACAATGAAGGCATATGCTAGAGGTTTGATAATAGACTACATAAGAAGAAAGAATATTAGGAAAAGGCAAGCCATTAAAGCCTTGGAGGATGAGTATAAAAGACTTGAAAAAGAATTACAGAAAATGCCACAGAAAAAAGACATTAAACTGAAACTGGACATAACTAAACATAAAATGGACTTAATAGAGAAAGAAGAACTGGCACAGAAAATTAGGAATGCTAAACAGAATTATTTTGAAGATGCAAATAAGCCAGGTAGATGGCTAGCATATAAGCTGAGAAAGGAGAAAGAGTCGAGGAAAATATTCCAGCTAATAGATGACCAAGGTCAAATTTGTTATGGCAGCAAAGAGAAAAAAGAAATTATTTGAGATTTTTATGGACATTTATATAAGAAAGAAGATATTGATGAGGAGAAAGTTAAACAGTACTTGCAGAATGCAAATTTACCTAAGATATCCAAAGAGACTGAAGAAATGTTAGAAAGTAATATAACAATGATGGAATTAAGTCAAGCACTCAAGAAACAAAATAATGGGAAAGCACCAGGTCCAGATGGGTTCCCTGCAGAATTTTATAAAACATTTCAAGAGTCACTGAGTATTCCACTGTTAGAAGTTATGAATGAAGCTATGTCAAAGAAGATGATACCTAAAACATGGTCAGAGGCCTATATTACACTTATTCCAAAAGAGGAGGCTGATCCACTCCAAATTAAGAATTATAGACCGATTTCTTTATTAAATGCAGACTATAAAATCTTTGCTTCAATATTAGCAGAAAGACTTAAGAAATATTTGAATAATTTTATTCATCCAGACCAAAATGGATTTTTGCCAAAGAGGCAAATTAGAGATAATATGAGAGTAATTCTGGACACTTTGGAATATTATGAGGCGCATCCTGAAAAGCAAATGGCTCTGATATTCTTAGACGCCCAAAAGGCATTTGACAACGTGAATTGGAGATTTATGTTACTTTTATTGGAACAGATGGGTTTTGCTAGACGATTTATTCAGGCAAGAAGCAATTTACCATGAACAAACAGCTAAGGTAATGATGGAGGCAGAATTTACAGACTCTATTAATATAAGAAAAGGCACAAGACAAGGATGTCCCCTTTCTCCTTTGTTATTTGTATTGACCCTGGAAGTGTTGAATAGAAACATTAGAGAAGACAAAACTATAAAAGGAATGAAAATTAAAAAGGAAGAATTTAAATTACAAGCCTTCGCGGATGACTTAGTTTTTATTTTGGAAGACCCTGTAGAAACGACTGCGAAGCTATTGGAAAAGATAGAGACATATGGTGAAGTGGCCGGTTTGAAAATAAATAAAGATAAAACAAAGATTTTGTCAAAGAATATGCTATTAAGACAAAGAGAAGAATTGGCAGATTTGTTGAAAATTCAAGTTACGAATAAGGTTAAGTATTTGGGGATACATTTGACATCAAGATGTAGTACATTAAAAGAGAACAATTATATTAAATTTAAACAACAGATAGCTTTAGACTTGAAGAAATGAGAAAATCTACAACTGTCATTAATAGGGAGGATTTCAACAATTAAGATGAATATTTTACCCAGAATTTTATTTTTGTTTCAAACAATACCAATTAGGCTTGGAAAAGACTATTTTGAGGACTTAAATAAAATTGTGTTGAAGTATATATGGCAAGGTAAGAAAGCGAGGATTAAGCTAAAGCTTTTGCAAGATGCTAGAACTAGAGGAGGGTTTGGCCTGCCTAATTGGGAGCTGTACTATCAAGCTGCAAATTTGAGGTGGGTTAAGGAATGGATAACATTAAGGAAGACTAGATTGTTGACACTAGAAGGTCATGATCTGTTGTTGGGTTGGCATGCTTTTCTATGGTACAAGGGAACTAAGACACAGGGCTATTTTCGAAGACATTATATACGGGAGTCTTTGTGGTTAAATTGGGAGAAGATAAAAAAACAATGTTATTTGAAAATTCCAGTTTGGTTATCGACGATAGAAGCACTTTCTTATCCTATAATTTACAAGAAGGAACAAACAGTTAGATATGGGGAATTATTAGATGAAAAGGGTGAACTTAAATCGATACAAAATGTAGAGGAACAAGGTATAAAGATGAACTGATTTTCATATGTGCAAATACACTCAAGGTATGATGAGGATTCCAAAACAGAGGGATTTTATGATAAACAGACTGATTTAGATAAGATTTTGATGGGTACTGATGAAAAGGTGATTAAAAAATTATATGGTTATTTATTGGAAATTAAGCTAGAGGAAGAACAAGTTAAAGAAACTATGATTGCTTGGGGG
>NW_020769652.1:0-12897 GCF_900518735.1 Pseudonaja textilis
TTCTGCAGTGTTTGGCTGTGCTTTATTCCAACCTATCTAAGCACAAGAGGAAAATATACATTGGCTGTGGAGATCTTCTCCATGATCTCCTCCAGTGATGGATTATTAATGTTTATCTTTCTTCCCAAGTGTTTTATCATTGTAATGAGACCTGAACTGAATGACAAACATCAGCTCATAAAGAGAAAGTTTTAAGAAATCTTAACGTTTGTCTGATATCGTTTATATGTACATGTTGGAGAACTTCCCCACTTTGACATTTAAGTCAGAGAACTATGTACAGAGGCAGTGGTGTTCTTTGTTTCCTTGTCCCCTGAGATTTGGATATCTTGGAACTGTTTTTTTTCCCTTCTGGAAGGCAATTATAACTTGGGTCTATAAGAATATAAATTACAGCACAAAATGATGTATTTGTTGAGGTAATTCCCCATTAGGAGAATAAGCGCATATAGGGACACATATTGAGAGTGGTGAAGAACAACACAAAAACAGCACACAGATACACTGTACAGTAAATGTAGGTTTTTACTTCCAATAAACGTTTAAGCAAAGTCCAAGATAAGCAGTTCAAGTCACTCACAGGTAGATCAGTCAGTGTCCAGTCTAGGGATAATCCAGATATCAAATTTCAGTATCAAAAAACAGTTCAGTAACAGACTTACATCAACGATCAGTAACAGTCATTAGAAGGAACGGCAATACTTTCCAACAGAAGGAAATAGAGATTCACTGAGGCACTCCAAACAACCCAGATTTCTGGCTCCATCTTATGACCATTTTCAGAACCACACCCAATTACAGTTTTAGCATGCTCTTAAAGATACAGTATTAAAATGTCTATCCTCGTTTATATATTTCCAACCAAAATAACTGTTAGGAGACTTACATTCCTAACATTCTCCCCTTTTGGGTAGGACAATATATACAACCTTACATTTTAAGTCCATAATCCTTGAGAAAAGCCTTATGCTTTATAGAGCCTTGGGCCTTTGTTAAATGATCTGCTATATTGTTTTCTGACATACAGTATTCCAGCTTAATTATTTTACTTTGCACACATTGTCTCACATTTAAATATCTAAAATCTGTGTGTTTCGATCTTGTTTTAACAGCAATATTTGAAGCAATCTATATTGCTGATTGGTTATCTTCATAAACAACAATAGAATCTGTTACATCAATTTCCATGTTAATTAGTAATTGTTTATAACAAACTAAATCTGTACATAATAAAGATAAACAGGAGAATTCAGCTTCCATTGTTAACAAACTTAGATGTTTCTTTCTTATAGACCTCCATCCAATCAACACTTTTCCCAATAATACTACAGTACCCGATGTAGATTTTCGTGTGTTTATGTCTGTAGTGAAACTTGCATGACCATATGCAGTTAAACTCAGTTCATCTTTTGGCTCCAAATACAATGCATAAGGCATTGTTTGTTTCAGATATATTAACACATGTTTAGCAGCTTGCCAGTGCCTTACAGTTTTCTCATTGTTAAATCTCGCTGATTGGTTAACACTGTATGCAATATCTGGCCTTGACCAATTACTCAGATAAGATAAACTACCAATCAAGGACTGACAAATGTTCTTATCAAAAATAGGACATTGAACATCACTTTGGCAAAACTCCTGGCTCATTGGTGTCTTAGCCAGCTTACAAAGTTCCATTTTAAAACTTTTTAGTAATTGGTTAATTTTATCTGCCTGTTAGATCTTGTAGCCTCCCCTAGTTCTATCTATCTTTAAACCAAGATATTGTTTTATTTCTCCTAACTGTTTTCTCTTAAATTTCTTCTCTAACAGTGAGATTATTTTAATAGCTTCTTGTTCAGTTTTGGTGATTAATGCTATGTCATCAGTAAACAATAGCAACAATGAAATTATACCATTACTTTCCTTTTTTAAAAAAAAACATGGATCAGCCATGCCAGCTACCAAACCTATCTTAGTTAATTCTTTAACTATACATTGGTTCCACTCATATCCTGATTGTTTCAAGCCATAAAGACTCTTTTTCAATCTCCAGAAATCAGTTGTATTATCATTTTTGAGACCTAAAGGTTTCTTTAAATAAATAGTGTGTTGCAACTGTGCATGCAGATATGCCGCCTCTACATCCAAATGATTTACAATGTATTCCCCCTTAACTGCCCACACTAAAGCTGCCCTTAATGTAGTAGCCTTCAGACTGGGCGCAAACACCTCATCATAGTCGTTTGCTGTCTGATCGAACCCTTGTGCCACTAACCTGGTTTTATGGGTAACAGTCCCATCCACACCTGTCTTAAGCTTATATATCCATTTACATCCTATGGCATGTTTACCTGGTGGTAACTTAACATTTTCATATACCTCCAACTTTTTTAATGATTCCAGTCCTCATCCATTGCTTTCTGCCAGCAGTCTGATCCTTAGCAGAAAAAAGGTTTAGTTCACTATAGTTACTTGGAACTGTATTCACTTGGCATACAACACCAGCCTGATATCTCTCAGGTGGTCATGTTACTCGGGTTGAAAGTCTTGGTAATACAGGGCTTAATCGTGGACTTTCCTGTTCCACCTGCTCTTGTTCTTCTCTCTCCTCCTGTGTCTGTTCTCCTACTTCCTCCTGTGCTTCCTCTTTAATGGCTATTCATGGTTTACTTATTTTATCTTTAGGGACTATTTGGGTGTCAATAATAATATCATTGCTGGATTCCTGTTCCAGTTTATCCCACCCAACTTGCTCAAGAAATTTTGCACTAGCACTACAATGAACATGAGCTATGCCTGGATCCCAAAATCTATGCGATCTATGATTGTCCTCATAACCTACAAAAAATAACTTCTTAGCCCTATGTTGCCCTTTCAGTCTTACTTTTAAGGGAATATGCAACCATGCTGGAGCTCCAAATGTGTGTAGAGAACTTAAATTTGGTTTTCTGCCATGCCAACAAGTTAATGGCAATTCACCAGTTGTTGTGTTAACTACATTTTTTAAAACATGATTACTACACATTATGGTTTCACCCCACAGTGTTTCAGGCAATCCTGAATCAGATAACATAGTACGAGCCATAGCTCGTAATGTTTGCCCTCTTTGTTCTACAAACGAGTTATGTTGTGGTCTGTAAGGTGCAGAACATTTATGCTCAACACTAGCCAGTTTCAACATAGTTTGGAATCTTTCGTTAACAAACTCAGTCCCATTATCAGTAACTAAAGGAATTACTTTAGTCCTCATTTTTCTCTCTGCAAACCTTAGCCAGTTAAAGAAATGTTGGGATGATTCTGTTTTGTTTTTCATGAGAAAAAACCGTATCGTGAGTAATGGTCCATTGTACTCAAAATACAGCAGGCACCTCCTAAACTAGGTTTCTTAGGATCAATTATGTCAGCAAACACAACCTCTAAAGGTTCTTTGGTCTTAAAACCATTAAATCTGTTTGCTGGAGTAAACTTGGTTTTATCCTGGCTACAAGCATTATAGTTTAAATACTTGGTACAGAGTTTCAATTTTACTCCCTCTTCCAATTTAACAGTTTGTTTGAGCTTTTTGAAATTAATGTGCCCCAGACGTCTATGCAGTGAGCATATACATTCATCATGTGGCTTAATATTGTTATAAACTCAGTTAGCCATCTTCAACTGATCATCATGTATCACATATAAATCATTCTCTAAATTAGCAGTAACACTTTTACCCTCTTTCTCTATTATACAGTTATCTCCCCTAAAGGTTACTACATAACCAATATTAACTAAAGCCCTTACTGATAACAAATTACATTTCAGTTTAGGTACATAAAACATGGCTAAATGCTCATTTACACATGAACAATATACAGTACCTTCACCAGACGCTTTCATCTTCCAACCATTTGCCAATGATACCTGTTACTTATTCGTGAACATCTTTACAAACCTCTCTATTTTTTTTAGTAATGAATTGCGATGCTTCACTATCAACAACCCACAAATCATGGTTTACAGTTGAATTGCTAGACATAGCTAAACTAACATTCTTCTTGGCCTTCTGGTGATTATAAGTATTCTGTTGTTTTCCCTTCTTATACAATCTAGCTATATGTCCTCTAGCCCCACAAGAAAAACCTTTCCTAACACTATAGGCAGTTGAAGACAAATTCTCTTCTTGTGATTGTTCTTTCCTCAGTTGGTCCCTATCCCGTTGTCTTCTTGCTTCTTCTAAAAACCTTCTGGTTATGTCAGTCAATTTCATTTTATCTTTGGTCAGGATTTCCAGTTAAGATAAGTAATAATAACTTTCATCCAATGTGGAAAGAATGATGTAAACTTGATGCAGCTCTGAAAATATCAGTTCCTTTTCATGTAGCTCTTGAAAAGTTATTTTCATGAAGTTCAAATGAGCTAACTTATCTCCACCTTTCAGAAGACATGCTCTAAACAGTACGTGTAAGATGTCTGTGTGCACCTACACTGTCACGAACATAAATCCTCTTCAAATTCAACCAACACATAGCAGCAGACTCTTCTCCAGGAATATGGACTAGCTGCTGGTCACTCAGTGTTAGTCCTGTTATACAAAGAGCTCGTTTGTTGTTCCATTTAAAGTCAGCAAGCTTCTTGGCATTGTCCTCATTTTCTGGATCCCAAGCATTTACATTTGGTGGATCTTGAACTACAGTCCATAACCCTTCTCTAAGCAGAAGTAGACTGCACTTCATAGACCAGGAAACATAGTTTGTTCCATCCAACCAGATTATCAGTGATAGACTTGTTGAAGTTTCTTGTACCATCTTTTACTGGGATAGTAACCCACAATTAAAGAGTAAGCAGCTGTCTGTATACAGTACTGTGCATTCACACCAACTCTCAGTTATCTGAGCCTGGTATGGCCTGGGCCAATAAGCAGTGTTGAGGTAATTTCCCATTAGGAGAATGAGCGCATACAGGGAGATGTAGTGAGAGTGATGAAGAATAATACACAACCAGCACACAGATACATTGCATAGTAAAACATAGGTTTTACTATGTCCAAGATAAGCAGTTCATGTCATTCACAGGTAAATCAGTCAGTGTCCACTCCATGGATAATCCAAATATCAAAGTCCAGTATCAAAAAACAGTTCAGTAACAGACTTATATCAATGATCAGTAACAGTCATTAGAAGGAACGGCAATACTCTCTCCAACAGAACGAAACAGAGGTTCTCTGAGGTTCACTAAACAACCCAGGTTTCTGGCTCCATCTTATGGCCATTTTCGGAACCACACCCAGTTACAGTTCTAGCATGCTCTTAAAGATAATGTCTATCCCAGTTTATATATTTCCAACCCAAATAACTGTTAGGAGACTTACATTCGTAACAGTACTGACATATTTGTTCACATTATTGATATAATGACATATTTTAGTATATTATGGAGACCTCTGACTAAATATATCGATTAAATGTGAATTTCAAATTTGTCTTTACTGGTCATCTTAATGCATATGCACTGGAATGTGTAAAAAGAAGTGCAGTTAAATACAAATGAGAATTTGTTTAAACAGGGAAGGTCTATGATTTTTTTTTTCCTGAAGCAATCAGACAGAGGGTATTCCCTAATGCATACCACTTGTACTCATCTCCTACAAATCATGGTGTAAATTTAAAAACTGGCCATATGCTTTCTTCTCAATAGCAAAGGTCAAAGAAAAATCTGGCACAAAAAATAATTCTAGTAAATTCAAATAAATTCAACCAGAATTCCAATACATGCTAATATCCAATTTGTGTAATATTCTCCTTTTAGGAGATTCAATGCAGTATAATGACTGAGTAGAACAGCATGTTTCATGATCATAACTCTGGTTGAGTAGATAAGAGTTTTGAAACCCTTGAATAACTGCATAGAACCATTGGTTCAATGGTCATACGTTTGTTTGAGTAGATAGTTTTGCAACACTTGAATGAGAGGCACACAGTGATTCTTAGTGCCAGATGATCAGGTAACTCACTGAGCCATGGCAGAATTGATATCTAAAAATCTCACAAATAAAATTCTGAAAGTAGACATTCTGCCTAAATCTTTTTCTGATCATAATACTGCACTTCTGGTTTTAAGAGCAAAGTGGTCAAGTTTTAGATGGAGATTAAATGAAGCTATTCTACAAAAAGAAAGGATAGTAATAGATTATAAAAAGGAACTGCAAGAGTATTTTGAGAATAATATAGGTAAAGCAAAAAGCTTAATGACAGTATGGGATGCTAGTAAAATGGTTATGAGGGGCTATTTCATACAGCACAATCTTTTATAGAAGAAAAGTGTTGTAGATTGAATAATGAGAGGCTAGACCAGGGCATTAAAGCAACAAGACTTTATTCAATGAATAAAGGACTGAACATGTCAGCGCTGCTGGGAGCAGGCTTCCAATGAACAGCGGCTGATCTGACCCTGCAGCTGGCTTTTATAGCCGGCTGCTGAGGTGAGTCAGCCAATGAGGAGCAGTCAACGCCCCTACAGTAAGAACGGACCTGGTTGGGAACTTTGGTAAGTTCCAGGGACATAACACCCCTTCCCCCCAGATGCGAACACGCATAGTCATTTAAATAAGCGGGTGGTCTGTGCTGGCGTCCCGAGCGCCATAATCCGGGCGAGCTACCGGGTGACCCAGAGTTCAAAGACACGGGTAGGGTTGGTGATGGAGTGTGGTCTTGCTCAGGGGCCTGCGTTGGTGCTGGTGTCGAGCTTCCGGTCTGCGATGCCGTGGTTCCATTAGGTGGCACGGGTGGCAGATCCACCGGGCAGTCTCGGTCTGTAGCCCGTTCTCCCGGCTCGGGTGGTGAAGGCGACAAACCCCTGGGATGGTCTCCGATGAGGGTCTGGTGTGGTGCCTGGGAGCTGACCTTTGCCCATGGCCCAACACTGGCGGGGGTACCTTGGCGCTTCCTGAGCTGGTCCAGGTGCCTTCTCCAGATGCGGCCATCTTCCAGCTGGACTCGGTACGACCTGGGACCGGTGATGGCCACGATCTCCCCTGGTATCCACAGTGGGTCTCCGGCGTAGTTCCTTGCAAAGACACGTTCCTGCAAGACAAAATCTCTGACCCCTGCCATTGAACCAAGAGGGGTGTCCGGGCAATAGTGAGGGTGTAGCCTATCCAACACAGTTCTTAGGCGCCTACCCATCAGGAGTTCAGCCGGTGACTTGTTGGTGACCGTGCATGGGGTTGAGTGTTGGCTCAGTAAGAAGCGGGAGAGTCTGTGATGCCAGTCCTCTTTGTTGAATCTGGCTAGCGCTTCCTTCGTGGACCTAATGGCTCTCTCTGGCAATCCGTTGCTGGCAGGGTGGAAAGGTGCCGTGAGGATGTGTCGAATGCCAAGGTTGGTGGCGAAGCGGCTGAATTCCGTTGAGGCAAACTGGGGGCCATTGTCCGAGACTATAGTGTCCGGTAGACTGTGTGTCACGAATAGCCGGGTCAAGGCCTTAGTAACTCCTTGCGTGGTGGTGGTGGATAGTTGGGCCACATCGATCCACTTGGAGTATGAATCTACAACCACCAAGAAGGTTCTACCTTGCATTGGCCCGGCTAGGTCGATGTGAAGCCTCGACCATGGTGCGTTGGCGCTCTCCCACTTGGTGGGAGTGGTGACTGGAGGGGCTGGTCTGGATTCCTGACAGGGCTGGCAAGAGCTTACCCACTTGACAATGTCGTCGTCCAGGCCGGGCCACCAGACGTAACTTCGAGCTAACGCCTTCATCCGGACGATGCCCGGGTGTCCCTCGTGCAGTGCCTCTAGGACTGGCGTGCGCAGTGCAGCCGGGATGACGACTCTGGTGCCCCACAACAGGCAGCCCTGTAAGCTAGATAGTTCCTGTTGACGGGTCTTAAAAGGTGTGAATTAGGTTTCAAGGTTAGTGCCCGGCCACCCCCTCCTCACCCAGTCCAGTACCTGGGCGATTGTTCTGTCAGCCTTAGATTTGGTGGCGATGTCGAGGGCGGTGATGGGAAGGTTGATCTCGGTGACATCGAAGATGGCATGGACAGGGGCTGGATCCTCAGCTGGAGCTGGCAGGGGGCAGCGGCTGAGGGCATCAGCGTGGCTCAAAGTTTTCCCTGGGCGGTGGATGAGTTTGTACGAGTATGCCGCCAGGAACAAGGTCCATCTCGTCATCCTGGGGGACAACACTTGGGGAGTCTGCTTGTCTCCGGAAAGCAGACCCAGGAGAGGTTTATAGTCTGTGATGAGTTCGAAGTCGTGGCCGAAAAGGAATTCATGAAATTTCTTTACTTCTGCGACTGCGGCTAAAGCCTCCTTATCGATTTGGCTGTAATTACGCTCTGTTGCTGAGAGTGTTCTGGAGAAGAAGGTGATTGGTGCCTCGGAGACGTTGGATAGTCTGTGGCTTAATACAGCTCCAATCCCATAAGGGGACGCATCTGCTGCTAATACTAAGGGAAGTCGTGGGTCAAATTGTATGAGGACAGCGTCTGATGTGAGTAGCGATTTGACTGCGTGAAATGCGGTGTCTTCCTTGTGTCCCCAGTGCCATGGTGATTTTTTATCTAAAAGCCTGTGTAAGGGCTCTGCTATTGAGGCTTTGTGAGGTAGAAACGATGCATAGAAATTTAATAATCCCAAAAAGGCTTGTAGCTCGGCTTTAGAGGTTGGAGTGGGTGCCTCATGGATTGCCTTGACTTTGGATTCTAGGGGATGGATGCCTGATGCGTCAATTCTATAGCCTAGAAAGTCCACCTGTCTAGTGGCAATGGCACATTTTTCCCTTTTTAACTTGAGACCATGCTGTCTGAACCTGTCTAGCACTGCTCTGACTCTCTGGAAGAGTTGGGGTCTGTCCCTGGCCGAGACCAATATATCGTCGAAGTAGGGTACCATGCCAGGGAGGCCCTGTAGGATACGTTCCATCAGGGACTGAAATATGCCTGGGGCAACACTTACGCCAAATTGGAGACGCCTGCACCTGAATGCACCCCTGTGGGTCACAATTGTTTGTAATTCAGCTGTTTGGTTGTCAACAGGAAACTGTTGATACGCTTGCGACATGTGCAATTTGGCAAAAATGGTGCCAGGCTCAAAAGTGTGCAGTAAATGCTGAATGACCGGAACTGGGTAAGCACTAACTTGTAGGAAACGGTTAATTGTTGTCTTGTAATCAGAACAAATTCTCAGACTGCCATCCTTCTTAAGGGGTGTGACAATTGGTGTCTCCCATTTGGCGAAGTCTGTGGGTTCAATGACTCCTTGCTTTAACAGTTTGTCAAGTTCCGCGTCCAACTTAGGCCGAATGGCGAATGGTACCCTACGTGGCTTCAGCCGCACGGGAACTGCTTGGGGGTCTACTGAAAATGAGATGGGGGTTCCGTTATAACACCCTAACTCATTGCTGAATACGTCGGAGTAGTCAGTGAATAAGGAGTCAGTGTCAGAGGCCGAGACAGCATGGACCCCTGTTACCTCAAGGCCGAGATAGGGGAACCAATCAAGCCCCAGGAGACTGGGGAGGTTGCCGTTAACTACCACTAGAGGCAGATGGCCTTCGAAAGCCTTAAAATTAACAAGGAACTTGCCTTTGCCAAGTACCGGGATGTCCTTCCCCTGGTAGTCCCTCAAGGTGAGTTGGCACTTCTGGAGCTGGTTTCTGGATAGTGTGGGCTGGATCTTCTTGAGTGTGTTCCACGAAATGATTGAGAGCGCTGACCCCGTGTCAACCTCCATGCGGCAAGGTTTACCTTCTAATAAAATGGAAAGTGTGATTTTACTGATAGAATGACAGGTGTGGTTAGCATGGAAACAAGTGCGACAATTTAGTACTTGCCTTTGCGAGCCAGGATGGGAAAAAGGAGGATACTTTGGTGCTGGGTTGTGCGCAGCCTGGCAGACTCTGGCGATGTGGCCTTTCTTGTGGCAATTGTTGCACGTGGCACTCTTGAATCTGCATGAGGCCCTCGCGTGAGGTCCGCCACAGGATAGGCACAAGGTGATGTGCTTGGGCGCCCCGCTGCTTTCCTGTCTGATTGCCGCCTGTGATCGCTTGGCTTGGGCAAGGCGGTGGACGTCTGTCTGATCACTGGGGTCATCTTCGTTGATTACCACTTCCAAGTGGATGGTGGCACAGCTGGGCTTGGAGACTGGGCCTTGGATTTCTGCAGCTGACTGGGTTGCTAGTTCTGCAGCCAAGGCTTCCTCGACGGCCTGGGAGAGGTTGAGGTCCTTCCTGGCTAGCAGCCGCCTTTGGAGATGAAGGTCCTTGACCCCGCAGACGAGCTGGTCGAGGAGCATGTCATCTAAGTAGTCTCTGAACTCGCAGTGGAGGGCAGCAGTCCTCAGGGCAGCCATGTACTGGTTGATGGTTTCCCCTCCAGTTTGCTTCCTCATCCGGAATGCGAAGCGTCTGGCGATCTGCGAAGGCTTGGGTGAGTAATGATTGGTGAGGGTCTCCAGCAACTCTGCCCAGGGCACACTCTTTAACTCACGTGGTGCGACGAGTGCTGTGGCGGTATCAAAGACTGTGGCTCCACAGTAGCTGAGGAAGTATGACTTCTTCCTGTGTTCTCCTGCACCAGCCAGGCCAATGGCATCGATGTAGTGGTTAAAGCGATTTTTGTACGACTCCCACTTCTCTTCATCAGGCTTGAACGGTGGGAAGGCTGGATTGGAATTCATGTTGTGACTTCAGTTGGTTTCAGGGCTGTAAATTCTCTCTGGATGACAACCCTGTGTGCTCCAGGTGAGTGAGGCAGCTGCTGCTGCAGTGTTTTTTGCCGGGTTAGTGATAGGGCTGTTAAATCTCTCTGGGTAAACAACCCTGTGTGCTCCTTGGTGAGCATGGCTGCTGTGGCTACAGCGCTTGCCAGACTAGTGCTTCAGCTCTGGAGAGGCTCCACAGACCCTCTCTCTCTCTCTGGGTTAACAAACGTGGCTTGCTGCAACGGCCGTTGGCAGCGTTTTGAATTTCGCGCCTGCGTGGGCGTCAGTGACTCGGAGTAACAGCACCGTGCTGTATTCCGGCAAGAAATTCAAACGACAGCCGTTTGAATTTCGTGCTCTTTTTGTGCTGAGCGGCTGCGGCTCGCAGCGCTTCACTTTCGGCTGCGGCTCGAAGCGTTTCACTTTCCCTGTAGCTTGCTAACCGAGCGGCTACAGATGCTCCTTACTTTCGCTTCACTTTCAGCTGCGGCTCTCAGCGTTTCACTTTCCCTGTAGCTTGCTAACCGAGCGGCTATAGACGCTCCTTACTTTCACTTTTGCTGGCCGAGCTCTACAAAGGCGCGGCTGCGGCTCAGCAATGGAGTGATTTCAGCTGTTGCTGCTTGCCTCTGGTAGCTATCCCACCTTCGTCGCCAGTGTTGTAGATTGAATAATGAGAGGCTAGACCAGGGCATTAAAGCAACAAGACTTTATTCAATGAATAAAGGACTGAACATGTCAGTGCTGCTGGGAGCAGGCTTCCAATGAACAGTGGCTGACCTGACCCTGCAGCTGGCTTTTATAGCCGGCTGCTGAGGTGAGTCAGCCAATGAGGAGCAGTCAACGCCCCTACAGTAAGAACGGACCTGGTTGGGAACTTTGGTAAGTTCCAGGGACATAACAAAAAGAATCTCAGGAAAAGACACAAAGGATATTGGACCCAATATTATAAGTGTTTGAGGATGAACTTCTCCAACCACTATCGAACAGAGTAAATGATATACTATGGGGGAAGGGAGGAATATCCCAGACGTGGACATTGTGTTGCTACCAAAGGAGGGTCAAAATGTTAGAAAGACAAAGAATTGTAGACCAATTGCATTATTAAACATGGATTTCAAACCCTTTGCTGCCATTTTGGTAGAAAGACTAAAGAAGATTTTACAGGTATATACATGAAGATCAAGCAGGCTTTCTGTCAAAAAGAAAGCAACAGAATAATGTGAAGTCTGTTTTAAATATTATTGAATGTTTACAATATCATAATGAGTAGCAGAATAGAATAGAATGGAATGGAATGGAATGGAATGGAATAGAATTATAGTAATGCCTTTACACATACATATATTTACATATCCATTTCACTTTATGTATCTAATGATTGTATTTTATTTTTGTCTTGTGGCTCATGCATTCCTGCCTCTGCAAGTCCTGACATGTTTTGAACCTGTTCATATATGTGACTGTCTTACCATCATTATGGAATTATCCATTTCATATCCCTCAAATCCTATGGGACTCTATGAAAATAAGATCAACTAACACTGAATAATGGTATTTATTGTCCCCATCTTATTCCAACTCATGGCTGGGAGTCCCAAAGCTCTGTCTGCTGATTTGTTACTATGTTGCACTCTCTAGTTTTTTTCTGAAAAACATCTCCAGAAGGCAGATCTGTCTAATCTACTTCAAACTTCTTGTTGCAGAGAGAGGCATTTGTACACAGAAAGAAGATACCCATGGAAGATGTTAGTATTCATGAAATTACTATTAATAGCACTGCCTGAAGTGGAGTGTAAGACTCCTATCCTTCAATGTGACTTTCAGGAGCCTCTTCCTATTCAGCACACCTATCATCAGCTTGGAGACATTAATATTGCTGGCATTATTTCTGCCTTCTTTGCATCTTCTCGTCCCATTGCTTTCATTCAAGATCCTTCTCAGGCATTTCATGATGGACTTATGTAAGTACATCATTAATTTATTGTCAAATTCTGAATCTTGTTGGTAAAACATATGAACCTTGAAATATTTTCTTCTAATGACAAAACCTCCAGAAAAAAATATCTAATAAAGGATGTCTATTATTTTATATAAATCATATTTTACTTCAAATTTCCAAGTAAAGTTGAAATAGTTAAAATAGAGATTAAATCTCCATTTATAACAAATCACATATTATATATATACTTCTATTTATGAAGCTGTTACTGCAGTTAAGGAAGGGAAAACA
>NW_020769652.1:27897-59358 GCF_900518735.1 Pseudonaja textilis
GGGTGAAATGGGTGCTTATGGTATATGGTAGTTTTATACATCCTAGTTATTATGTATTAAGGAATGAGAGACCAAACCAGAGCATTATAACATAACCCGTGTTTTTTAAAATATGGAGTGGCAGTTGAATTATCTAACATATTAGTACCTATTAACTGATGTCCCCCCAAAAGAAGCATAATTTCTTCCATGATGTTAGAGAAGACATTTCATTTAATCTGAGCATGAAAGAAGGCAATATTTAAGATTCTACTTTAAAATTGGTTGTTATCATTCATGCTTTCTGGTCTTTTTTCAATCTCTATGGCTTCTCTGATGATTCTGTGGCTGGGGTTTTCTATAGTGGCTAGGGTTTTGGTGCCATTGAAGTTGATGCTATGACCTGTGGCTTCCATGTGTTGGACTAGTGAGGAAGTGTGTTCCAGCTTTTTGACTGCATTTTTGTGTTCATCCAGGCAGGTACTTATTCTTCTATTGGTCTGTCCAATGTATGTGGCTGGGCATGATGCACAGGGAACTTCGTATATGCCTTGATTTTCCAGGTCAGTTTTATCTTTGGGGTTTCTAAGGATGGCTGCTATTTTTCTGTCTGTTTTGACGGCAGTCTTGATGTGATGTCTGTGTAGTATCTTACTAATTTTGTCTGTAATATCTCTTATGTAGGGCAGGACAGCTGTTCCATAGGTCTGTTCATCTTCTGGGTCTCTATTATGTCTCAGTGTGTTTTTGTGGATCAAGCCGGTGATTTTGCTTTTGTCGAAGCCATTGGCTGTCAGTACTTTAGTCAGGGTGCATAATTCAGTCTTAATGTGTGTCTTGTCTGCCAGGCGTTTGGTTCTAGTAATTAGTGTTTTAGCCACAGAGTTTATCTGTGCTGGGTGGTGGTGGGATTGGGCATTGAGGTAGCGGCTAATTTGTGTTTTCTTCTGGTATATGGTGTGTCCTAGTGTGCCATTTTTTTGTAGATTAAGTACATCATGAGTACTTACATGTATGGTAGTCAGCTTTGTTCAGATATTTTTCCATGTCATTGTAGTTGTGCTTTTAAAGTTGTGGCAACGTTTTGGCAGAATCTCATCTGCCATCATCAGGCTTCTGTATAGTGTTCGTCTATGAGTCAGACATATATATATATATATATATATATATATGTGTGTGTGTGTGTGTGTGTGTGTGTGTGTGTGTGTGTGTAAATAAAACACTCATTCCATTCCAATTTAATTCTATCATTAATATTAGTTAAAATCTTAACATCTTTAACATTTCTTTTCAATTGAATATCATACTTCCTTGGGAACACTAATAAATTTCCCATAATTAATTCTTTTTTTCCCTCTTCACTTATATTTTTATAAATCATTAATAATAATTAAAATGTTCCCATCCTTTCCCAATTTCATTCTCTCATTCACTTTATTTCATTTATTTATTAACAAACATTCCACTGCATAACAATAAGTAGTTTATCCATCATTTTAATCATACATTGTTTCATATTTTCTAAAATTATTTTTATTTCTAATATAACAATACTATCTTATGTACCTTTGCAGAATCCCTTTTTCAATTAAATTTTCACCCATTATCTCTAAATAGGCTTATACTTTCAATCTTTATACATTTTCCCTGTTTCTCTATATCTTGCTTTTGTCTTTTATAACTTCTTTTCCTTTCCTTCTTTCCCCTTTTCTTCTCCCTCCCCTTTTTGCCCCTTGTCTCTCTACTTCTAATGCTCTCTTCTGTGATCCACTCTTCTGTTGCTTCCTAATATTGTAATTATTTTTCAAACTATTCTTTTTTATTGTTGTTGTTTTTTCAAATCTTAAAATTTTCACTCTCTTTACCCCCTTTTCCTTTTTTTCCACACATAAAATTACTTTATCATTAAAGATGACTTCTTTGTCCCAGCCTTGTTTTACAAGTGTTTCTTGTTGTTTCTCATAGTTCCAGATCTCCATTTCTCCTTCTTGTGCATCTTCTTTTTGTTTTTTAAATTCCATTTTCAGTTTTTCTAAAAGTGATGCCATTTCACTTTTAAACAACCACCCGATTGATTTTAATCCAATAGCCAAAACCCCCAAAAATCACCAAGTAATCCAAATAATCCAAAGCTGTTTTTTCTTGCTTCTTTTTTCCACTTTCTCTTCCTGGAATTCTATTATTTTGTTACAAAGTTTCAGTTAGAATGTATCTTTTAGGAATCTTGTTAAGGTTTCACTGTAAGTTCCTTTTAGTTCCAGGCAGTCTCCTCCATTTTTCCAAATCCGGCACTTTTATTGTTTCTTTTTCTCTCCTTTCCTGCTTTTAAAGGTTTTTGAGTATTCAAAAGTCTTTATTATCCCTTTGACATTTTATTTTCAACTTAAATGCCTATTGATGTCAAAGTGGATTTTTGTCAATTTCTTACTTAAATCTTTTAGCTTTCAGTATAAGGAAGGGAAGAAAAAAAAAGCCAAATTCTTTCCCATCCCTCTCTCCTTTACTGCCTCAAAGTCTTCTTTGGGAACAATGTAATTTTTTATAGTTCAAATTCCAAGGTACCTTACGTTGTTGCTTTTTCAGTTTAACCTGGTCAACCAAAACTTTCTCTTCTTATCTTCTTCCCGCACATTCCTTTCCGGTCAAGTTCTTCTTTGAGGTGGCCATTTCTAACCACCGCTGCAACCGCCTTCGGCAAATGTAGCAATGGACAGCTGAGGAGGAGAGAGGCAGCTCTCCTTGACCCTGCTGGCAGTCTCTCCCCTCTTCACGACCTCTACGGGATGGCTTAGTCCCAAATCCAGCCAGCTCGGTGTGCTCCAGCAGCGAGAAAGGACTGAAACTGTGCATGATCATGGATTTCAGTCAGTTACCAAAGAAAATTTGGTTATTACACCTGAGAATATAAAGAGCTGAACTGAAGCCATTTTGTGTTCACAGTTTGAACTTTTAAAGTTCAGAACATTTATGTAATGTGTTTTCTGCTAGGAATAATACAATATTGCAAAACTATGTACTTGGCATAAGTTAGAGGTGTGTGCTGGGGCACTCTGATAGTAAATTAAGAGATTTAATATTAACATATCTCTTAACATTAAGAGATATTAATATTTTCTTATAACCTTCTGGAATTTGAATAACAGGAAATCTGAATATAACGAGAATGTTGGAAGTTTTCCATGGAAGGTTGGAACTTCTTTTTTTTTTTAAAAAAAAAACAAGTTTTATTGATTTTACAAACAAACAAACAAAACAAAACATCATTAAACATTAAAAACATAAAACCTCTTTCCATTGTAGATCTTTACAAAGCAGGTAACATATTGCTTTATATCACATACTTATAATTTATCCCATTTCCATATAAACACGTAAATTCCCTTTACCAAATTCCACATTGTTTCTCTTTAATCATTATTCAATCATATTTCCTTTCTAATTTATCTGCTATTCAATCATCACATTTATATTTTCCTCTGGCTTGTTTATAATTATTCTCATCTAGTCTTCCTCCGAGATTTTATTATTTAATTCTTAATTAAACACACACACATAAGACATAAACATAAAAACATAAAACTTTCTTCTAGAAAGTAACTTGGCCCCAGATTACCTCTTTTTGTATGGACTTCAGTTGAATTCATGCTCTTCTTATATACCATTACCCATCTTATTTACCATTCTATATCTATTATATAACTCCTATCCACTTTTGCCTCATCTTAATTCTGTTTTATATATTTAATCTTGCTTTAAAGAAAAATATTTTTATATCTTTTGTCCATTTTTCCATTTACATCTGTCTCATTTCCAATTTAAAAAAGAATAGTTTCCCCTGGAATCACTAATCGGAGTATGATGCCTTTCTATCATTCCCCTAAATTAAAATTTAAAATAACACCTAAATCCCAATCAGATTCTGCTTAGTACATTCTACTATTTCAGAAACCAATACTACAATAATAAATCCATAACAATAAACACATTAATCCATTAAACTCTATATTTAAACTAATATTTTAAACATTCCCTTTAGTATTTTATTAAAACTTATTATCATTCATTATTAAACCTTTTAAAGTTATACCTTGATATTTTAGCCTTTTATTAGATCTTAAAAAGTTCCGATTATCTACTTATAATACAAATACCACTATTACAATACTCATGTGTACTTTGCAGAATCCCCCTTTTTTTTAAAAAAAATCCCATATATTACCCATTATCCCTAAAAGAAATTTCCTTTTCTCCATCCTGTCTTATACCTTTGTAACTTTTTTCCCCCTTTCCCTTTCCTTCTTAGCCCGCCTAAACTTTTTACCCCCTCCTCTCCAAACCTCTGCCTTCTTGATTTCCCCTTTCTGTTGCATTCCTCTTTCCTTTTGCTTTCTAGCATTCTGTTGTTTTTGCATCTTCTTTTTCTCTTTCATAAACATTTTTTTATTTCTTAAGTCCTTCCTTTTCGCTCCTCTCTTTCTCCTTTCTTTCTTAGTCACACCGTTTAGTTCATTAAAAATGGCTTCTTCCTCCTCGGCTTCTTCCAGCTGTTGTTTAATTTGCTGACACATGACAAGCACCATATCTAGAAAACAAAGGGCTTCTCCCTTAACATCTTTGCCTTCTTTCTTTATTTTTAAATATTGTTTTTTTTAGTTCATCAAGAGATAGAGCCATTTTGAACTGTTTCTTCTTCTCTTTCTGTATCCTCTTATTATTATTAAGCCAATCAGTTATTTCCAAACTTAAAACAGTTCCCAAGAGTCCCAAAATCCCACAGTCATCAAACAGTCCAGGCAGAGTACAAGCTTCTTCTTTTTACAGTTTCTCTTCTAGGGGTGAAGTCAAATTAGGGAAAGAAGAAATGTCCAATCTGTGCTTTAAATCTTTCTTAGAATTAATTTCTATTCTCTTTATCTTCAAGGCATCTCCTCCAGCAAAGTCTTAGAGTAAAAATTTGTTTTCCCAAGCCTCTCCCTTCCCACTTATAACAAAGGAGTTTAGGTTTTACCTTCTATCAAAAGGCTGGTTTCCCTTGTCCATTTGTTAATTCCATAAGGGAGGGAGAGTAACTTCCCCTTTTTGTCACTTTTCTTCGCAGCTGAAAACATCAATCAGGAACATTATAGCTTCCAAGCCAATACTTTCCCAGGTGTTAAAGAAAGAAAAAACTTTCGCTTTAAAACTCCTTCTTCCTCCTGCGCATTCTTTATCCAGTTGCCGGCTTCTTTATGGCGGACATAAAAGACCCCCGCCCCACCGTCTTGAGAGAAGGGGGTTATTGCCGGCTGGGGGGGGGGTTGCGATGCCCCTCACCCCCATCCAGATCCCCCCTTTCTTCAGCTGCCCCAACAGGACAGCCTTAGCCTCCAAATCCGTCAGGATCGGAGGCACCAAGGCGGCTAGCACAGCAGGGATCGCAGAGAAGGTGAATCCCTGCTGTCACCGAAGCCGACAAACCAGAATGTTGGAACTTCTTATGAAAACGTTATATAATGCCCATATATGGAAAACAATGCAATGGTGCCTGGGTTTGTGGAGGCAGTTGCTGGGCCTTCTGTCCAAGAGAGGGGAACTGCTGTACTGCTCATTTTTTGACTGATGAACAGGAGAGATTGATAGATCCCATAGTGTGGGAAGTGAAAGGGAATAGAGATGTTTTGAATATTGCACCTGTGGAGGTGATATTGAGCCAGTGAGGCAGAAGCAATGTGATATTTCCTTGGAAGGGAGATGTGGCTTGACGCCAATGATAGAGTCCCTGTTAGGGGATGGGCTAACTGAGCCTGCGATGTCACCATACAATATATTTATATTATCTGTAGAGAAACCTGATGGTTTTTGATGTCTAGTAGTTGGTTTCATGTAATCACTGGGTAATTATTATGCCAAATCCCTATACGTTGTTAGGGGGAATTCCATATGAATACAGGTATTTTAGTGTGATAGATTTGAAAGATGCTTAGACTTGCCCAATAGTGAGTGCTAATCAAGATACACATCGAACTTGACAATATTGATGGTGTGTTTTACCAGAAAGGGGTTCTTAGAAAGCCCTAGTTTGTTTGGACAAGCGTAGAGCAGGTCCTTTGGGGTTTTTGAACCATGTGTGGGTATAAAGGTGTTACAGTATGTGGATGATGTGTTTGTATTAGGTGAGAAAAAGAGAGATGTTGAGAAAGGTATAAATGCTTTGTTAGATTTCTTAGAACAATAGGGCCTGAGAGTTTTAAAGAATGAATTGTCAAATGTAGAGTCTGACTTAGGACATTTACTTAGGTATGGAGAATCAATCCAGAGAGAGAATTGAGGGGATAGTTAGATAATCTATACTGAGAACTAAGAGAGTTCTTGTGTTGAGTTTGTCTGAGTTAAAGGAACCTGTCCACTTGTTTGTAGTGGTGGAAGAGGTATAGCTGAAGGTGTTTGTTCTAGCTCAGGTGTGAGCTGGGAAGAAGAAACTTTTAGTATTTTTTTTTTTTTGGTTGACAATTGATGGATTTAATAGTGTGTGGTTGGCCTTTCTGTATATAGCTGCTATGATTATGTTTGTGGGAGGAAATAGGAAGCTGACTTTTGGAAGTGCTTTAGTAGTAAGTGTATTAATGCAGAAAGCATATGTGGCTTACATATGTTAGATTTTTAAAGCTATTTTATTGTTAAGGAGGACTTGTTTCTTTCAACTGACAGGAATTTAAATTCAGTTGAATTCCTTTTGGGAGAGAGACAGGTATGGAAGATATAGAACAATACATGATTGTATTGAAGTTCTAGATTTACAGACAAAGGTGAGAGAAAATTTGGAAGATAGCCCAATAGAGGGAGGTATTAATTTGTTTATTGGTGGATCTTCTTGAAGTAGAGAATGCTTATCTGTTGAGTATTCTGCTTAGATGTGCAAAGTGTTTATTTTAGTGCAAGCTTTGAAACTTCTAGAAAATGAAGTGGGTAAGCAGTGGCTGAAGTTATAGAATACTTGGCTATAATATATGTTGAAACTAGTAAGAAGAGAAGTTTTCCAAAGAGATTTTGGGAAATAGATTAGCAGATGATGCTTATGTATGTATGTATGTATAGATTCACGTATGAGAGAAGTGTCGATGATGGTTTTAGTTCCTGCTTTGGAATGGGATGTAAAACCAGGTTTCATTGATGAAGAAGAGAAACAGATGACGTTGGAGTATGTAATTTGGATGTGGTTAATAGAGATTGCAGATAGTTAATAAGCCTATTATAAGAGACATAATAGGCAAGGTACATGAGGGTACTTATTGAGGAACACAAGTATTTGTGGCATTTGTGAAGAGAAAATAAAGTTGTAGAAGTATGTACACGATAGTTATGCAAGTGAGCAGAAAATGTATATATTGTGTGTAAATGCATATAATCCTGATAGGAGGAAGAGATTTGGCTATTTGGCTGTTTGAAAGAATATAAGTTGCTTATATTGTAATGTCAGCAGTGAGTACTTCGAAATATCTGTTGGTGATTGTTGATCATTCAACTGGATGGCTGGAAGCTTTTCTGTGTGTGAGAGCGAACGCACAAATGACTGTGAAGTTAATATTGAAACAGATATAAATAAATAGATAAATATATGCATTGATAGTGCATTTATAGTGATAGAGGTACACATTTAACTTTTCATGTGGTAAAAGGGTAGGAGGAAAGAATTGGAAATAGATTGGCAATGGACCAGATGGGTTTTATCCTCAGGTAGGGTGAAAAATGAGAACTTTAAAGCAATACATTAAAGAAATTAATGTTAGAACCTCAATTACCCTGGGTGAAATGTTTACCTCTAGCTCTATTGTGAGTGCATACTTGTTTAGGAAGCTGAGGCCTGTCTGGGAAGGATCATTACAAGTACTGTTGACTATTGAGTCTGCTGTAAGGACATGTGAGTGAGTTTGGACACATCATTCGTGTGTGCAGGGATTTGTGGATCCGGTTCCTGTTTCCAGTGGAAGCAAGCTTTGGAAGGACTGGACTTTTTATTTTCTCTTTCTTTTAGATGGTGGGGATAGATAATTACATGTCTAGTTTAGCTTAGGTTTATGGAACTTTGGGATGTATTGTTGATTATTTGGTTGAATGTAATAAATTTTTCCTTGTATTGTTGATTATTTTAAGACATGAAATAATAGACTATTGTACACAGGTATTGGGTCCTCTGAGTGTGGAAGAAGATAAAGAAGTGGATGTAAGTCCCCAAAGACTGGTTTTAAGTTTTGAAGTGTAAAACTACATAAGTTAAGGTGGGTGGGGGCCTAGACCATTTGTGAATATGATGTAGATAGTGATTATTGCCTTATGTCAGGTAGGTATGGAGGCTTCTGAAGTATTGCCTGGTTATTTATTAACGTGGCAATGGTTTTGTTTTCAAACTGAACCCGACAGTATAGAATATGAAGGGCAAATATCACTGACATTGATGACATCCTGGCTGAGGTTGGAATCTGTATAAGATCCTCCTTGAATTATGGTTTATGTTTGAGAAAATATCCAGTATGTAACTGCACATATGACATTATCATATGACATAAGGACTTGTCTAAGAGGATGTAACAACTCTATGATCATTATTTTGACATGTATGGAAATTATTCCCCTTCCTATGTGAGATTTAGAGCTTTGGAGAAGGGATTATTTATGCCATTTATTGAGTTAAGAAGTACTCTAATGAAGTTGATGTTTAGTGTAAAACAGTTTAGCTAGTGCAAAATGTTCATTTAACTAGAAAGGTAGATGTACAGTTAGATGTTTTGAAGAAACAGGAATTTTACATAGAAGTGTAAAAAGGGAAGGAAAAGAGCCTATTGCGAAAAGTGAAAATGGTTTTCTTGAATTAATGAGAATAGGTTTGAATAGTTTTTCTTTTTGTGTGAAAGAAAAGACTACAGTTACAGACATCATGTCTACTTGTTTTATAGAAATTCCAGTGCCAGCAAGACTTTTTTTTATATAGTAGAGTTTACAATTATTATACAACCTGATGCTGATGTTTTGTATTATTTGTCAAGATGGTACTTTGTTTGGATTTCCTGTGAAGCTAACAAAATGGACCAATCAGAAAAAACTGACAGGTTTTTTTTTTCAGCTTATGATTGTATTAAGTATAAACATCCAGGTGACAAAATAATTTATACTTATTTGCCGACTGAAGAAGTTTTTTTATTGTATGGAGGTTGAAGACGTAGGTGGAATAACACATGTGTTGTATTTACCTAGAGGTTGGTTTATGTTTGGGGGAACACATGCATATACATTGATAGCAGTTAATACAATGGGTGGGCAATTGATTGTTTAAGGACTGTTGTGGCAACTTTCCATGGTACTTAACATGAATCTGTGGATAAACATGTGAAGAAATATAGAGGAAAAAGATTAATATTTAGTGATGCTTCTTTTACAGAATGTGATGATACGTAAGTTGTGTTTCAGCTGTTGTAAGGCTACCTGAAGTAAAATGTAAAACATTGAAAGTCAGCAGGAAGTTAGGCTTATGTTGTGAGAGCCTGATGGAAATTCTCAGGTGTAAATTTAGTTACAAAAGAAAACGGTGGATTTGTAATAAGTAAAAAATTGGTTACTACGCCTGAGAATGTAAAGATCCGAACTGAAGCCATTTTGTGTTTGCAGTCTGAACTTTTAAAATTCAGAACATTTATGTAATGTGTTTTCTGCTAGGAATAATAAAATATTGCAAAACTATGTACTTGGCATAAGTTAGAGGTATGTGCTGGGGCGCTCTGACATCAAATGTCACATAAGGAGATATTAACGTTTTCTTATAATCTTCTGGAATTTGAATAACAGGAAATCTGAATATAATGAGAATGTTGGAAGTTTTCCATGGAAGGTTGGAACTTCTTATGAAAACGTTATATAACGTCCATATATAGAAAACAGGAAGTGTTATGTAACCATGTGATTTGATAAACCTATATAAGCTGTATTCACTAAATGGAGTGTCTCCTTCCTCCTAGAAAATGTTTTTTTTTTTTTTCTGGAGTTGAGGGTCCATACTGCAGTATTTTCCCTAATAAAGCATCCTATGGATCAGATTATCAAAAGTCTGTTGATTCATTTTTATCTACTTCTCACAACCACCAAGCCATGCCCACAGAACCAGTAGTAAAAAAAATTGAATCCCACCACTGGTTATGTTTATACATATGCTCGTTTTCTCATACATGCTTGACAAACAAAATAACCAAAATAAAATAAATAAATAAATAAATAAATAATTCTCACTGATCTGCTAGGCTTTGTTTTGTTATTTCCGATTTTAGATATTCCTATATTTTTGACCATATTTTTAAAAACAAGAGAGGAGATCAAGGGATGCAGAGGACAGTGAAGTAATGGTATAGTATTCATTTAATACAATACATTCATCTACAGTTAAAATATTTTTTAGTCTAATGGATTGTTTGAACTTGAAATGTATACCTTTCCAGTACTCGATGAGTAGTCCTTAGTGGTTCTATGTCTACATGGAGGTAACTAAGCAGTGGGGTGCCACAAGGTTTTGCCTTAGGCCCAATACTGTTCAATATATTCATTAACAACTTAGATAAGGAATAGAAGGGGAACTTACCAAATTTGCAGATGATACTAAGCTGGCAGGAATAGCTAACATCAAAGAAGATAGGCTCAAGATCCATCTGGATCTTGAGAGACTTGAACAATGGGCCCTATCTAACAAAATAAAATTCAGGTAGAGAAAAGTTAAGTCCTACATTTAGGCAAGAAAAACCAAAAGTACACATACAGATTGACTGCAACCAGGCTTAATAGTGTGGAAAGGGAACTTCATGAGGACAGTGGTGACACCCAAGCAGGAAAAGCCCAAAGGGAACATCAGGCCAGTCATAAAACAAACTTGCATAGGAAAAGAGATTTAATAAAAGGTATTGAAAGAAGCCCCTAGACAAAAGCCAAGTAATTAAGAAAGCTAGGGAAACAAGAAAAAGAAATCCCTTACAAACAACAGGTCATGCCAAATCAGCAAAACAAATAGACAAAAGACACGAAATAAATTCCATAGCAGACAGGAGATTGTCACCAAACAAATATAAGAAAACATTAGGATGAAACTGATAATCCAATCAAACCACCCCGCGGAGTTTACCCTCTGGCGGAAATGAAGACAACCCCCTGACAGGATTTAAAACATTAAGAAATACAAACACAAGCACACACACACAAAAGGAGAAAAGGTATAAAAATCAGGGGTTTATTATACAAAGATGGCTAGCCCCAGGAACGCAGACTTCTTGCTATCTCTTGCCTTCCTGAAAAATAAAAGGAACCCGCTTCCAAGCAGTTGTCTCTGTCTTTAAACCAGAGTTCTTCCAGCAGGAAAATCGAGCTCTCAGAAGAAAGGCATTTTCCAGCCTTTCAACAATAGCAGTAACTGTGAAAGGGATCTTGGAGTCTTAGTGGACAACCAGCTAAATATAAGCCAGCAGTATGCAGCAGCAACCAAAAAAGCTAATGCAATCCTAAATTGCATTAACAGATGGATGCAATCAAGATCAAGTGAGATACTAATACCACTCTATAAAGCCTTAGTAAGACCACACCTAGAGTACTGCATCCAGTTTGGGTCACCACATTATAAAAAAGGTGTTGAAACTCTAGCAAAATACAGAGAAGAGCAACCAGGATGATTAGGGGACTGGAGGCTAAAACATACAATGAACAGTTGCAGGAACTGGGCTTGGCTAGTCTAGTGAAGAGAAGGACCAGGGGAGACATGATAGCTGTCTTCCAATATTTGAGGGGCTGCCATGGGGAGAAAGGGGTCAAGCTATTTTCTAAAGCGCCTGTAGGCCAGACAAGGAATAATCGATGGAAATTGAATAAGGAGATATTCAACTTGGAAATAAGGAGAAACTTTCTGACAATGGAACAGCTTGCCCTGGAAAGTTGTGGGGGCGCCATCAATTAAGACCTTTAAGAAGAGATTGGACTGACATTTGTCAGAAATGTTGTAGGGTCTCCCGCTCGGGTGGGGGGATGAACTAGTTGACCTATAAGGTCCTTTCCAACTCTGATTATCTGTTAAATCTTGAATCCCCACTTGTATCTCAGTATGATGCAAGCTTGTGTCCTTTTTTGTCTATATAGAATCCATAGGCTATTTTCTTCAATCCCATCCTGAACTTATGAATGAAATAAATTGAAGGCACTCTTAGCCGGACCATTAATGAATGATTGATTCATTAAATTGGTACTCCTACCAGTCCCATTGTGATGTTTCAAAAGTATTCCTATGGGTCTTCAGAAAAGATATTGATGATTTACAAGAATCAATAATGAAAATACCAATGACTATATCAAATGAATAACAATATATTTAAAAAGTGAAGCAATCAACCTATGGAAAAAAGGCATTCCATGAAAGCCCCAAATAATTGCATAAAACAAGCTGGAATGGAATGGAATGCAGTGGGGTAGAGAATGTAGTGTAGTGTAAGGATGGATAGGAAAGACTAGAACAGGACAGAACAAGGGAGGACAAGAGAATAGAATGGAATGGAATGAAATGAAATGGAATAGAACTACAGTAGTGCTTTTACACATACATATATTTACATCTCTATTTCATTTTATAGATTTAATGATTTTATTTTTTGTCTTGTGGCTCATCCTTTCTCACATTTTGAACTTGTTCACATATGTGACTATCTCATTATCATGAAATTAGCCAGTATATCTCTTCCAAATCCCATGGGACTCCTTGAAAACAGGAGCAACTGACACTGAATAATGGTATTTATTGTCCCCATCCTATTCCAACCTTTGGCTGGGAGTTGCAAAGCTCTGTGAGTTGATTTGTTAGTATGTTGCAATCCCCAGTTTTGCCTGAAAAACATTTCCAGAGGCCAGATCAGTTTGATCTACTTCAAAGATCTTATTGCAGACAGAGACATTTGTACACAGAAAGAAGACACTCATGGAAGATAGTATTTGTGAAGTTGCTGTTAATAGCATTGCCTGAAGTGGTATCTACGAATCCTAGTCTTCAATGAGACTTTCATGAGCATCTTCCTATTCGGCACACCTACCATGAGCTTGGAGACATTAATATTGCTGGCATTATTTCTGCCTTCTTTGCATCTTCTAACCCCATTGCTTTCATTCAAGATCCTTCTCAGGCATTTCATGATGGACTTATGTAAGTACATCATTAATTTATTGTCAAGTTCTGAACCTTGTTAGTAAATCACATGAAGCTTGAAATATTTTCCTCTAATGACAAAAACTCCAGAAAGGAATGTCTAAAATAGGATGTCTAGGTTTATTTTATATAAAATTATTTTTTATTTCAGGTTCCAAGTAAAGTTAAAATAGTTGAAATAGAGATCAAATCTTCATTTATAACAAATTGCATCTAAATATCTATTAATATACAGGTATTTATACCTATATTTATGAAGCTGTTACTGCCATTAAGAAAGGGGAAGCACTCATTTCCCATAATAGGTTTTCTCATTGATATTTCTGGTAGAAAAATGTAGCAAATTTCTTCTGCATATAATGTAGAGATAAAATTTATTAAACAAATTCTACAAAATATACCGTGCAAAGGATTGCAAAGCAGATAAAGTTTGAAACAAACCTTTCTTATATTTTAAAATTATTTTAATATTTTTTCAGAATTACCAGTATATCCTATAAACAGATCAATGAAAATCCCTAGTTCCTAATCAACATCACACTGGGCTTCCACATTTTTAATCGCAATTTTAGTCCAAGCTGGACTTACTTTGCTTCAATGGTTCTGCCTTTCACTCAGGGCAAATCCATCCCCAACTACAAATGTGGGATCACAAATATCTTGGTTGCAGTCATTGGAGCACCTGACATCTCTCTTCACATGGCAACTGCGTTGTGCATCTACAAAGTTCCTCAGGTAAGATTTGCTATAGATATACATTAACATTCTTCCATAACTCCACAAGCATCTATATGCTTCTCTCTGCAAAAAGGAGAGTCTTTTAAGATTCCTAGATATTATTTTTTCTTGATAAAATTGGCATAATAGCAGGAGTAATGATAAGTCTGAACAGATCTAAGACTGTTTGACATAGCAAAAGATACCCAAATTCCAGACACTGAACTAAGGTTCAAATTTGAACTATTCACAATGAGACTACTTCCAGAAAAATGTATTTATTGATACTTCAAGAGTGACATCTTTTTCATATTTCCTAATAAACACAACTAGTTACATAATGTTTCACTATATAAAGATACCCAAAGACTCAAATGAATGTACACATTTTCAGAGGCTCACATAGATCTTTGCAACTGCATATGTTTATCTTTCTCTAGTTGATATACGGCTCTGCTCCAGTCATGGATAAAGTGACTCAAGCAGTTTTCTTCCAACAAATGTTTCCGAATGAATCCCACCAACATAAGGGCCTCCTGCAATTATTGCTGTATTTCAAATGGATCTGGATTGGAATTCTTGTAGTAAAGGATGAAAAAGGAGAAAAATTCCTCCAGGAGGTGCTCCCCACATTTTCCGAGCATGGCATCTGTATTGAATTCATAGCAGAGTTACCAAATGCAGCTTTTTACAGTGATTTTACTGATACCATAGATGAAGGATTACATACGTTGGCTGTGCTGTTCTCATGAACAGCACAGCCAATGTGATAATCTTAATCCATATCAGTTCTGAGAAGTTTTCTTCAGTTTTCAGAAGTGGAGGGTATACCAAAGAAGAATAAGATCTGGCTTATAACAGCTCAGACAGATTACACTTCAGTTGCCGTTCATAAATTTTGGGATTCCACTTTCTACATGGTGCTTTTTCCTTTGCAGTTCACACAAAGGAGGTCCAAGATTTCCAAGAATTTATTCAAAACTTGAGTCCAAACAACAACCAGAACGATCATTTTTGAAAAGATTTTTGGGGACAGGCATTCAATTGTTTCTTTCCAAACTCAAAAACTGAGACCTCTGAGAAGGAAAGTACTGGACAGGAGAGGCTTCAGACTCTTCCCTCATCTGTGTTTGAAACACTAATGAGTGGTCAGAGTTACAATATTTACCATGCAGTCTATGCTGTTGCACATGCTTTGCAATCTCTGCATATATACAAATCCAGAGAAACAGCAATCGTGAAAGAAGGGAGGAATCAGTTTCATAATCAAATGTGGTGGCAGTTTAAGTTTGTGGTACAGAAACTATTAAGTATGGGGAATAAGAGGCTGAACCAGGGCTTAGTGCAACAAGGTTTATTTACAAGGACTGAACGTGCTTGCTCAGCCTGGAACTGGCTCGCAGCGAACAGCGAAAGGGCTGGACCCAGCAGCCTGCTTTTATAGCAGGCTGCTGGGGAAACCCAGCCAATGAGAAGGGGCAGCTGCCCCTGCAGCGTGAACGGACCTGGGTGGGAACTTCTTCAAGGTCCAGGGACATAACAGAAACCACCATATATGCAATTGCAAAATGTGTCCATAAAATTTAGTGAATAATAATTTATTGAGGAATTGATACTAGGTTTAAATGTGAGTTAGAATAATAGATTAACCAATTGAAATCTTTTTATGCTTATGTTAACATTGTAAGCGGTATTCTACAAAATTTTAACCATATCTCATGAAATATACTTCTGTGCATGAAATTAACTGCCTGTGAAGCCCAACATTTAGAGTGGTATATGGCTATTCTTCCAAGCTGGTTTCTTTTTTGCTTCATACCCACATACAAAATCTTGCCAGACTGAACACTTTAACATAACGTAAATTATCCACTACATAATCTGCAAACTATTCAGGAAAAGGTATTTTCATTTTCTTTCTCTCACACATAATTTTTGAACTGAGCTACCTTTTACTTGTCTGATATACATCCCCCTCCCTTCTCAGAATTCACCTCCTCACTACATTCTATAAATCTGCCATAAATGCAGTCTATTACTAAATAGAATGAGGTGATCTAATCCATTCACCTGATGTGCAGTAGTTACTTTTACTTGTAGATGCTTTCTTTGGAATAATTGCTTTTAACAACACACAGTTCTTTGATTGTTGGAAGTACAAACATGCCTGCTTTTAAGGCGTTTCCTGATAAGGATTTTCCCATACAATCCATGTCTGGAAGAGGAAGGACGGAAAATTATATTGTGACATTCCTTCTACAAAAAATTCAGGATGTTGAGATATTCCCTTTCCATCAGGCATCAGATTCTCACCTCTTCATAGACCATTAGAAAGTCATCTGTATTTCTATACACAGAAATTAATAACAAAACATTCTTAATTTTAGAGAAAATGAATGGAGAAGAATGAAATGTAGGTCAGGACTAATTTTATTGCAAGAGCTATAGTTACTGAATCATGCTCAGCCCTCCATTATATTCCCTTTGTCTGATATGGTATGGCTTCTCTGAAATGATTTCTCAATTAATATTTCTTGGTCAAGGTTCAACCTCTTCTTATTTGACTGTTGTCTTGATAGTGGCTCTTCATCCTGTCATTCAAGGCCATTCATATGGTCTTTAAAAATGTAAATATTTCCCCATTCACAACATATTAGTTGCAGTTGAAGGAACCTGACTACCTTTGTCTCTTGCTAGCTGACCAGGAATGGAGATATCAGACACTGTAGCCCAGTTCTATATATGAGCTATGATTAAATCCATATCACTCCTCTGAGTGAAGTGATCCTGAACCACATCTAGGTTACCACAACTTAATATGATTATGATATTTTTTTCTCTTTGATTCGAATATAAGTTTATATATCCAAATATATAGGGGGGCGCTGCATGGGGGCTAATCAGCTCTTCTGGGGCATCCAAGCCAGTCAGACACTCCAGAGCACGGATGCATCATGGATGGAGCCACGCAAGAACTCTACTTGGGCTGAGAGGGATGGAAGCCTCATCCTGCCTATCCTGGCCCACAGCTCTGCCCATCTCTGGGTCTTTTGGCATGCATGTCTGACACTCTTCCTCTTGCTGGTCTTTGCACTGCCTGCACACTAGAAACCAAAAGACCATGTGGCCAATGGACATGTGAATGCTGGAAACAGGATCATGTGCACCAGGTGACTGCTCTTCTGGTTTTTGGTGTGCATGCGCACATGAAGTCCAGCTGGCCAGCACACCAGAAGAGCAACAGGCAATGGGTCTGCGTTCCCAGAGAAATGGCTCTGTGTGCCACTTCTGGCACACATGCCATAGGGTCACCATTGCATAGGTTAACCATTGTTCATCATTGCTATAGACCAGTGGTTTCCAAACTTTTTCAGTCCACTGCCGCCTTGGTGCTACAAACTCATCATCAATGCCCCCCACCCAGGGGTGGGATTCAAATTTCTGTGAGCATGGCCTAATTTGAGGGTGTGGTTTGCTGGTAACGTGATTGAGTGAGCGTGGTTTAGTGACTGGCAAACCAAATACAAATGGTCCTCACTTAATGGCAGGTTGCTTAGGAAATGTTCTAATTTATGACTGGCCTCCCCAGAAGTACTTGACCTGTTGTTTGAGTTTTGACAGGTATGCACAAACATATACACATACTCCCTTCCAAATCTGCTGGAGCAGGTCATTGGACTGGAATCGGCAAAGTATTTCTGATTAGATTCTAGTAGTGAATAAAATCTAATCAGAGATGCTTTGCCAATTCTTGTTGTTATTTTTTATTTGTATTTCTTTATTTTAAGTTTCTAAATTGCATTGACATGTGTATCCCTTCTTGTGCACAATTCAGAAACTTTTGTGATTCTTTGCAGCAAAAATTACTGACCTCTGGCTTTGCTCTACATTTCAAACATTCTGGCACTGCCACATTCTAGGTGCCAGCCCTGCAGATCCATCCCATTGAACCCACTGCACTGGAGGGACCTGCCCAAGCAAGTCTGAGCAGAGTGGTGCACCAAATCAATGGGGTGAGCCTTGGAGAGGGGATGAGAGAGAGAGAAAAGAAAGAAAGAGAGAAAGAAGAAAAGAAAGAGAAAAGGGAAAGAAAGAAAAAGGGACAAAGAAAGGAGGGGCATGGAGGGATGGAGGGAGTGGGGGAGAGAGGGAGAGAGAGAGAGGGAGAAAGAGAGAGAGAGAGAGAGATGCATTAGATTGAAATGAGGCCTAGTTTACAGGCCCTTTTCCACATTGAAATATCTTTGCCAGCATCTTTGCCAGCACATTGAAACATCTTCGGTTTCTATTAATTAAAGGTTTTGTGGACAAAACATGGCCAAGACTATCAGGAAGATCTCACATTTTGTTGAGGCTTTAAACAGGATGCATTGGACCAGATCTCCACCCTAAAAAATTACTTTTCCCCAATGTATTACAGTGCCAATTCTGAAGAAGGCAAAACCAAAATGCATTGGTAAATTACAAGGAGAACACACACAAATACACACACTCCCTTCTAACACTGCTGGAGCAGGTGATTGGACTAGAACAGATATCTCATTATATTTCTCCTCCCTCCTTGTTTATTTCTTTTTCTTTCTGTCCCTTCCTTCCATTCCCCCCTCTTTCTTTGTCCCTTTTTCTTTCTTTCCCTTTTCTCTTTCTCTTCTTTCCTCTTCTTTCTCACTCTTTCTCTTTCCTTCTCTCAGGCTCACCCCATTGACCTCGTGCACTGCTCCATTTGGACTTGCTTGGGCAGGTGCCTCTGGTGCAAGGGGCTCAATGGGGTAGAATGCGGCAGCAATGGGATGTTTGCTCTCCTATTCCCAATGCTGTGTTCGGGGCGATGACCCGCCGCCCCAAACAGAGCAGCGGTGGGATGTTTGAAAAGGAGAGCAAAGCCACTCTGGCTTTGCTCTCCTTTCACAATGCTGCATTTGGGGCCCTGCCCCACTGCCCCAAACACGGTGGCGGTGGGATGTTTGAAAAGGAGAACCAGGCTACTCTGGCTTTGCTCTCCTTTCCCAACGCTGTGTTTGAGGTGGAGCTCCTTGCACCAGAGCATGCAAGTCTATGGAATGATCCTGTGGGGCCTTGCCTCGAATGTGGCCATGGCAGGATTTTTTCTCACCCCTGAATTGTGCCCTGCCGCTCACCTCCAGTGCCCTCCTGCCACCTCTTAGTGCCCCCCTGCCAGCCCCCTGCTACTCAGTGCCCCCCTAAGGCATCACACCCCCCTAGGGGGTGGTACCACTCACTTTAGGAACCACTGCTATAGACCAATCAACTTAACATAAATACCCGGGAAGATACTGGAAAATAAAATAAAAAAACAGATCTGCCAACATCTAGAAATAAGTAAAGTAATAACTAGCAGTCAGCATGAGTTTGTTAAAATAAGATCACACCAAACCAATCTTATTTCATTGTTCTACATAGTGACTAAATTAGTAGACCAGTGAAATACTGTGGACATAATATATTTAGATTTCAGCAAGGCATTCAACAAAGTAGATCACAACCTACTTTTTGGTAAGCTAGAAAAAAAAATGGAATAGATACCACCACCACTAGATGGACTCACAACTGGCTGACAAACCATACTCAATGAGTAGTCCTTAATGGGTCTATGTCTATGTGGAGGGAAATAGGCCAGTACTCTTCAATATCTTCATTAACAACTTAGATGACGGAATAGAAGGGGAACTTACCAAATTTGCAGATGATTCTAAGCTGGCAGGAATAGCTAACACCCAAGAAGATAGGCTCAAGATCCAGATGGATCTTGATAGACTAGAACACTGGGCCATATCTAACACAATGAAATTCAGTGTAGAGAAAAGGAAAGTCCTACACATAGGCAAAAAGAACCAACAGTACACATATAGACTGGGTGAAACCAGGCTCAATAGTTGTAACTGTGAGAGTGGTCTTGGAGTCTTAGTGGACAACCAGCTAAATATGAGCCAGCAGTGTGCAGCAGCAACCCAAAAAGCTAATGTAATCCTAATTTGCATTAACAGAGGTGTTCCATATTAGCAGGCTTGAAACCCTGCATTCCTAAACCCTGCATTCCTCTATTCCTTCAGTAAAGAGAACTACCTGATTGGACAGCCAAGATGGCTGTGATTGGCTCGCTAAGAGTCTACTGCGATTGGATGAAACCAATTGCAGGAAACTCAAAGTGATGTCATTGGCAACCAAGCCACTGCTAGCTCTATAAAAAAGAGCTGCCGCGAGCGCTTTCGTTCTTTCAGATCTAGCCTGTAAATAAAGAGCTGTTGTTCACTGAACCTGAGTCTCTCGTCTCTATGGGCCCAACCTTCCAAACTTAACACTGGCAACGAAGGTGGGATAGAGAAGAACAAGACAATCCAGCATGTGGCAAATGGTGTGAAACGACCGTCAAGATGGCCAGCAACGCCACGCCACCCGCACCCTTTACTCCAGCCACTGGGGACTGGGAGTCCTACATCGACCGGTTCCAGATGTTTTTGGAATGCAGCAACCTGAAAGATGCCAACGGCAACAGGAAACGGGCCATATTTCTAACACACTGCGGGCCCATCGTATTTAAAATGGCCAAAGCCTTGGTGAAAACTACGGACATCAAGATGATGGATTGGGACAACCTCGCACCCATCCTCCGAAACCATTACGCTCCGACCGTGCCCACCCTCATTCGCCGGCATGACTTTTACCGAAGAGACCAGCATGAGGGAGAGAGCATCAGCGAATTCGTGGCTGATCTAAGGGACTTTGGAGGGTTGTGCGGATTCACTGACCTGGAAGAGGCCATGCGAGACCGGGTTGTCCTTGGCCTAAATGACCCCACATTACAAAGCAAGCTGATGGCCAAGGGCAGTATCTCCCTCGCTGACACCATAGCCGAAGCAACTGCAGCAAAAGCCACCCAAAAATCAGCAGCCTGGATGTGGTGATCAAATTGAACCGACCGCCATCCTGTCAGTGAGACAGCTTCAACATCAAAGAAACACACCACCACCACCCACCATGGCAATATCAAATCTTCCTCTGACAGCAAAGAAGAAGAGATTCACTGACTCTAGTTGGAGCACGATTGACGGGACCGGCTAGGTCGTAAGTCAGGGTTCCAGTGCGACGGATGCAAAGGCGATCACCCCCGTTCTGAATGCCGTTTTCTTGATGCCATTTGTCGGCATTGCAAGAAACGGGGGCACATCACAAAAGTATGCCGAAATAAATGCAACCACAGCCCCCGGTATCGAGGTGGCAGCCCTAGACGATGAGACGGCACCCCTCCAAGCACCAGGATTGCCAGACTGACAGCCAATGGAGCTGAGACAGCCAGAACAAACGATTAAACAAGTCGCTGTGGAAAGAAGAGACCCGTCAAACGGTTGTCATCGGTCATTTTTCAACCATAGACGCCCGAAAGGTACGCGTAATGGTGAACATCGAAGAACAACCCTGCACCATGGAGGTGGACTCTGGATCCTACCTCTCCATGGTCTTGTGGCACACCATCAAATGCCTAATACCCAGCATTTGCCAACATGAACTAAGTGACCAAAAACTGACCCTCAGAGACTACCAACAGAACTGCATTCCCGTAGCTGGCATCGGGCACTTCAAAATCACATTCAAAGGTGACACCAACATACTGCCACTCACCATCATGGACAAAGACCGCCCCAGCCTGCTCGGGCTACAATGGTTCACGCCGCTAGGAATAGAAATGGCAGGTGTCCACCACATAAATGAAGAAGATTGGGAGGCGACGCTCAAATGAGATTTCCAAGAGGTCTTCAACGACACTTTAGGCAAGTACAAGGGGTCCCCAATCTCCTTCAACCTCAGCCCAGACGTCACCCCTATCCGCCTCAAACTGCGGCGAGTGCCTTTTGCGCTCAAGCCCAAAATCGATGAGCAATTTAATAAGCTTATCGCTCAACGGATATTAGAGCCTATTGACCATGCCCGTTGGGAAACACCTATAGTCACCCCTATCAAGCCAGATGGCTCCATAAGAATCTGTGGGGACTATAAGGCCACTCGCAACCATGCCCTACAGCAAAGTGCCTACCCCGTGCCAGTGGTTCAATGCCTCCTACACTCACTGGGGGGAGGCTGGGTCTTTGCGAAGCTCGACCTGGCACAAGCCTGTCAACAGCTGCCGGTTGATGCAGAAACCGCCAAGGCACAGACTATTGTAACACACCGGGGGGCATTTAAATGCAACCGCCTCCAATTCGGTGTCAGCGTCATGCCCGGGGTCTTTCAAAGCCTCATGGAAAGGCTGTTGCAAGGAATAAAGGGAGTCGTGCCATATTTTGATGACGTGTTAGTGGCAGCGGCTAATAAAAAACAACTAGAAAAATGCCTAAGGGCAGTACTCCAAAAATTCAAAGACTCTGGCCTGAAAGTTAAAAAAGAAAAATGCCAACTTTGCACTGAAAGAGTTGAATTCTTGGGGTATCTCCTAGACCAACACGGAATTCACCCCACTGAGAAAAAACTTAAAGCCATCAAGGAAGCCCCCAGACTGAAAAACAAGATGGAACTTCAGGCATTTCTAGGACTCATTAATTTTTATAATGTTTTCCTACCCCAAAAGGTGACCATGGCAGAACCATTGCATAGACTGTTGGATAAAACCACTTCCTGGACTTGGGGAAAATGGGAGGAAAGTGCCTTTCAACAAACAAAAGACCTCTTAACCTCCGGTGCAGTCCTCGTCCAATATAATGAAACCCTACTGCTTACAATCACATGCGACGTATTGCCTTTTGGAGTGGGGGCAATTCTCAGTCATACCCTGCCAAACAGGAAAGAGGCACCCATTGCCTTCTTTTCAAGAACCCTGTCCAAACCAGAAAGAAACTACAGCCAGCTTGACAAGGAAGCTCTAGCGATCGTTTCCGGAGTGAAAATTTTCCACGAATACATCTACGGTAGGACCTTTTCAATCATTACTGATCACAAACCCCTGCTAGGCATACTGGCTGGCAACAAGGCTACCCCAAACATCCTGTCACCCAGAATGACTAGGTGGTCTGAGTTCCTGGCTGCCTATAATTACCAGCTCACTCACCGACCCGGTAAAGACATTCTGCATGTTGATGCCTTAAGCATATCCCCCCTCCCAGATGTGCAAGACGACCCGGCACCCACGATACCGATTCTTCAAATAGAAACTTTACCCAGCCCACTCCTGTCCATGCCAGACATTGCCCGTGAAACAAAAAGAGACAAGCGGTTGACACAAGTCCTGAGCTGGATTGAGAGGGGTTGGCCAGAAAATGACGAAACCAAACTGTTTAAAGCCTTTAGAACCCAGCAAACTGAACTTTTCTGGCAAAAAGGGTGCATACTTTGGGGAGACCAGGTGGTAATACCAGAAGCCTTACAAAAGCGAGTGTTAGACATGTTGCATGAAGGGCACCCGGGCATCATCCGAATGAAAGCCCTGGCCCGAAGTTATGCTTGGTGGCCGAGAATGGACAAGCAAATAGAAACATGGGTAGCCGCTTGCAACAGATGCCAACAAATGCGATCCACCACCCCCCACAGCACCACCCCTGGAATGGGAAACCCCAAGAGGCCCCTGGTCACGGATCCATATAGATTTCTCCGGCCCCACCAAAGGACACACCTTTCTAATTACTGTAGATGCTTATTCCAATTGCCTGGAAGTTAGCACCATGAAAACCACAACTACTGAAGCCGTCATAGCAAAACTCAACAAACTCTTTGCCACACATGGGTTGCCAGATATCCTGGTGTCTGACAACGGACCACAGTTCACAGCACTGGCATTTGAACAATACCTGACTGACCGTGGCATCAGACACACCTTAACATTGCCTGCTCACCCAGCGGCGAATAGGCGGGCAGAACAAATGGTTCAGTTTACCAAAAAAACATACAAAAAATAGAAGATGGCAACATTCAGGAAAAAAATTAATAAAATGCTGCTCATCCAACACACCATGCCAAACACTACCACAAACAAATGCCCAGCGGAATTACTCATGGGGAGAAGGCTCCAGTCACCACTAGACCGCTTACACCCCACCTACAATCCAGAAAAAAACCCAGGCTCCACCAGCCAACACCGCACATTCAACATCGGCGACACTGTTTTTGCAAAAAATTTCACCAGAGACCCTCTTTGGGTACCTGCACAGATCACCCAAATAACCGGCCCCCGGTCATACCACCTAGAAACAACTGATGGACAAAGCTGGAAGCAACACATCGACCAGTTACGGTCATGGCTTGCCAGCACACCTCTCACAGACAGTAACAAAGAAATCAGAAGGGGGGGAACCTCAAACATTGAAAAAGGAAAATTATTAACACGTACAAAACATCCCACAAGCAGAAGCCAAATAATCAACCAACCATACTCACCTGTAAATGCAGAACCGATGCGGACGGGTGCTTCATCTGGAAGGAGCAGCCAGACAAGCTCAACCAGCCCAGAGAACCCAGGCAGGAGCAGCGGAGCGAACGACTCGACCAACCCTGCCGAACCAGGCAGGAGTCACAGCTATAGGCCCGTCTCACCCTTCCAGGTGGTTCCATCGAGGCGTTTGGGAGCGACGCGGAGCCCATCCGAACCAGGCAATGACCAGAGACAAACTGAGACACGCAGGTCAAGTAGGCAGGTCTGAAGACCCGCCTACCTACGTGACTACGTCACCCCGCCCCTTGGGCGAAACCAAGAGGGGAGGGGTGTTCTATATTAGCAGGCTTGAAACACTGCATTCCTATTGGTCAATAAAGAGAACTACCTGATTGGACAGCCAAAACGGCTATGATTGGCTCGCTAAGAGTCTACCACGATTGGATGAAACCAATTGCGGGAAACTCAAAGCGATGTCATTGGCAACCAAGCCGCAGCTAGCTCTATAAAAAGAGCCACTGCGAGCGCTTTTGTTCTTTCAGATCTAGCCTGTAAATAAAGAGCTGTTGTTCACTGAACCTGAGTCTCTCGTCTCTATGGGCCCGAACTTCCGAACTTAACAAGAGGGATACAATCAAGATCAAGTGAGGTACTAATACCACTCTATAAAACTTAGTAAGACCACACATAGAGTACTGCATCCAGTTTTGGTCACCACCTTATAAAAAAGATGTTGAGATTCTAGAAAAAGTACAGAGAAGAGCAACCAGGATGATTAGGGGACTGGAGACTAAGGCATATGAAGAACGGTTGCAGGAACTGGGCTTGGCAAGTCTAATGAAGAGAAGGACCAGCGGAGACATGATAGCAGTGTTCCAATATTTGAGGGGCTGCCACAGAGAGGAGGGGGTCAAGCTATTTTTTAAAGTTTCTATAGGACAGACAAGGAATAATGGATGGGAACTGAATAAGGAGATATTCAATTTGGAAACAAGGAGAAAGTTTCTGACAGTGAGAACAAACAACGAATGGAACAGCTTGCCCTCAGAAGTTGTGGGAGCTCCATCACTTGAGACCTTCAAGAAGAGATTGGACTGCCATTTGTCAGAAATGTTGTAGGGTCTCGCACTTGGGCAGGGGGTTGGACTAGAAGGTCTCTTCCAACTCTGATTGTCTGTTATCTGTCCTTTTCTCCTTTTGCCTTCAAACTTTCCCAACATCAGGGTCTTTTCCAAAGAGTCCTCTCTCTCATTAGGTGTCCAAAGTATTTGAACTTTAGTTCAGTATCCAAAGAACAGTCAGAGTTGATTTCCTTTATGATTGACTGATTTGCTTTCCTTGCAGTCCAAGGGGCTCTCAGGAGTCTTTTCCAGCATCACAATTCAAAAGCATTAATTTTTCAGATTTATGGTCAAACTCAGTCATACATTACTACTGCAAAAAAAAAAAATTGCTTTCACCATATGGACTTTTGTTAGCAAGGTGATGTCTCTGCTATTTAATATGCTGTGTAGGTTTGCTATAGCTTTCCTCCCAAGGAGCAAGTGTCTCTTAATTTCAGGGCTGCGGCCACTATTTATTTATTTTATTTTATTTGGTTTGTAAATTTCTTACAAGATAATAGCTATAAGTAAAAACATAGTTATGAATACATGGATCAATATAAGAAAAATGTTTTGTATGCTCTAGTTAGTAGTGTAATATTACCAGAGAAAAAGCTACATAAGATTAGGTTAACAACTCTTAATGCATTTTTGGCTAAGTAGTTACAGTGGGCTCTAGCATTTAGATCATTAGAGATGAGTACTCCAAGATCCTTGACAGAGTTTGGGTCATCAATAAGGTCTTGACTATTCAGTCTGTATTTTATTTTCTGATTTTTTTTGCCAAAATGTAAGACAGAGCATTTATTTGTTGAGATTTGAAGTTGCCATTTGTTTGACCATTCTGATACATAGTTGAGGTCTTTTTTAAAAAAACAAATTTTATTGATTTTTAAAAACAAACATAAACAAACCAAACATAAAACATAAAAACATAAAACATCTTTTTTGAAAGCAGCTTGATCCTGGGTTACATCTCTTCGTACAGACACAAATTCAAATTCATGCTCATTTCATATACCATTCCATATCTTATTACCATTCTACATTTTCTATATAGCTTCTCCCCTCTTTTAACTTTCTTAATTTTATTTTATTTATTTCATCTCAGTTCAGATCATTATACATTATTCAGTTCATCATCATTCTTTGTCTGTCCTGTTTCCAGCTATCTATTATCTTTTCTCATTAAACAAAATTTCTCCTCTAATCACTGATTGGAGTATGATGCCTTTATCTCTTTCCCCTAAATTTATAACACTCACATTCATGAGCTTCCATTCAGATTCTGCTTAGTACATTCTAAAGTTACACACTATATTTTAAAAAGAGAAAAAAAATATAAATATATAATATAATTAAAACCACAATCCATACCAATTCAAATCTATCATTAATATTAATATTCACTTAAATCTTAAACATTTTACACATTAGTTTTCAAACAAGTATCATACTTCTATGGGAACACTTATAAGCTTTCCATAGTTATTTCCCCCCCACTTGACTTGTATTTTAAAACATTGTGTCATTAAAATATTCCCATTCCTTCCTAATTCAATTCTCTCATTTATTTCATTTCCTTTCTTTTGTTCACAAAAGTTTCAGTGAATTACACTGAGTATTTTATCCCACTTTTTAATCATATGTTGATTCCAATTTTCTAACATTATTTCTAATACAAATATAACAATACAATCTTATATACCTTTGCAGAATCACTTTTTCAGTTAAGTTTTTACCCATTATTTCCAAATAAGTCGTTTCTTTACATCTTGCTCCACACCTTTGTAGCTTCTCTTCCCTTCCTTCCTCCCTTGCTTCTTCTCTCTGCCCTTTTTGTCTCTCCACCTCCACTTCCCTCTTCTGTATTCCCCTTTTCTGTTGCTTTCTAACATTATATCCACTTTTCACCTTATTTTTCCCTTTTTTGGTTGTTTTTTTTTGGTTTTAAAGTCTCCATTTTCTTTCCCTCCTTTTTCCTTTCTTCCCCAAGTAAAGTTACTTGTTCGTTAAAGATGGCTTCTTCTTTGTCCCAATCTTCTTCTTTTTTTTTTTTAACAAACTTTATTCTGTTTTTCACATTAAAAACAAAAATCTCTTTTTAGTGGACAACATATTTCTGGGTCATCATCTTTACATACAAATATGACAGCAATTATACATTAATATATGCATACTTAATTCTATTGTTGCCTTTTCCATTCCAAATTTTTAGTAAGGAGAGAAACAAATACATTAATTCTGGCCTCTTTCATTAATCTCAATCGATTTTGTTTCATTTCAACAATATGTGTTTTCATAATAATAATAATAATAATAATAATAATAATAATAACAACAACAACAACAACAACAACAAAGTTTTTATTTCAAATATAATCTTTAATATTTATTTTAAAAATAAAAATAAACAACATATAATTGCCTAATAGTAGTAATAATGAAGTTACCAATGTCTCTCCTTGCTTTTAATAATCTATATTAAACTTATTAATTTAGCTGGTTCTTTAGTCTGTCATATTCCCTTTCCATTACACATTTTTTTGAATTCTAAATTAATACAAATTTTAACACACCCACACAAAAAGAAAAAAGAACAAATATAAGTTTCCCCTCTTACTATTTTGAGTGTGGCACCTTAATGATTAGAATATACCTTTATTCCCTCATCTTAATTCCCAATAAACCATTAATCATTACATCTTTTCAATTGGATTCCACAGCATATCCCCCCCCTTTAATAAGAGTTATCAGTATCTATATTACCCTATTTTCTAAATATTTTAATTGCAGAAATATTCTTATTACTCCTTGTCACCCTGTGGAATCCCCTTTTTAATTCATCAACCATTATCTCTGAAAAAGCAATTTCTTTTCAAAATTTTACTAGTTCTGTGTTTCTTTCTTTCACATGCCTGTTTCTTACTGCTTCTTCTCCCCCTCTTTTTCCCCATATCTTTTCTCATTGCAATTTGTATCCCTCTCTTTCTTAATATCTTCCTTTCCCCTTTTCTGCTGAGTCTTTCTGCCTTTCCTGACTTCGCAGGTATTCCTTCTTTTAGTTGTAAAGAAACAATTTCCTTTCAACATTTTACTATTTCTGTATTTCTTTCTTTCATATGCCTGTTTCTTGCTGCTTCTCCTCCCCCTCTTTTCCCCATATCTTTTCTCATTCCATTTTGTATCCCTCTCTTTCTTAAAATCTTCCCTTCCCCCTTTCTGCTGAATTTTCCTGCCTTTCCTAACTTCACAGGTATTCCCTTTTTAAACTGCTTTCTTAAAACTCAATTTTTTTAACCTTCCTTCTTTCCCCACTTCTTTGTAGCATTCTTTGTGTTAATTGTCTATTTAAAATGTCTTCTCCTTGGGTCGATTCCTCCTCCTCTGAGAATCTTTCTTCTTGTTCTTCAATCACCATTTCCTTTTTTTCTAGCACAGAGCAAAGTGATTTGCCTCTTTCCTGTAGTAATTCTCTTATATTTTTAAGTTCCATTTTTAATTCCCAAAGAGATATCATCATTCTTATATTTTATAATCGTTAAAGTCCACAAAAAGAAACCACTTTTACTTTCCTTCTTTCTTCTTTCAGCTTTTTAAAGTTCTCAGTTATTCCAGTCCAGGGTTTATACCAAAAACATCAATCAGTCCCAGAATCTTTCCTTGCTTTTTTCCTTTATTCTGGTTCTGCTTTCAACTTCTAAAATTCTTACTTTGTTTCAATATTTCTGTAATGTTATATCCAAACCAGTTCATTCAAAAAACAGGATGCTTTCCCTTTTATTTGGACCAATTTTTTATCAAAAGGTGACACTCTCCATTATACAAAGTCTTCACCTTTCCCCCTATTTTTTATTTAAGGTTTTTTGAACCTCAATATTCCAACACAATCCAGTCTCCAATTTGTAAACTTTGTTGTTATTATTCTTTGTCAATCTTAAGTCCAGCTTTAGTTTTATACTTGTTTATTCCCAAATTATTTTAGTCCAATTTCATTAAATCTTTAATTCCAGCTTCTTCCTTTCCCAGTTTGAAGCCCCATTTAGCTGTCAAAAGTATTTTTCTTTTTTTCTCTGTCCCTTTGTAATTTTGCCGCTCACTTTTCTTTTCTTAAAAATTCTATGTTACCTTAGTCCCGGGGGTACTTTTGTTTAGTTATATTGTCCAGTTGTCCCAGTTCAGATGATATCCACCTCTTTTTTCCCTCCTGCACAAATCTTAGTCAAGATGAGTCATCATTTTCGAGATGGCCATTTTAGACCACCGCTGCAGTCGTCTTCAGGAGGAAAAAAACCAAGCCGGGGGGGGGGGGGGGAATGAGGCTTCCCACAATCAGGCTTGCTGCTTCCTCTTACTCCGCTCCACCTCCAAAGCAGTTTCAGGCCCTAATCAGAATGATTGGGGCTCTCCGACAAAAGAGCACGAACGATAGCTGCAGAGAGTTGCGATCTATTGCCCGTCAGTGAGGAGGCACTGCCTTCTTCCTTCTTTGTCCCAATCTTCTTGCTGCACAGTCTTTTCTTGTAGTTTCTCATAGGTACAGATCGCCATTTCTAAGAACTGAAAAACAGAGCCAATAGAGCCCTTCCCTTCTTGTTCCTCTTCTTTGTATTTTTTAAATTCCATTTTCAGTTCATCCACAAGTGATGCCATTGTAAAAAAAATTTTTTCAAACAACCACCCAAGTGTTTTTAGTCATTCAAATATAATTTCCAAAAGTCTCAAAGTCACCAAGCAATCCAAATACACACAAGCTGTTTCTTTTGACATTTTCTTCTTGTTTCACTTTCTCTTCCTGGGGTTACTGTTTAGTTACAAAGTTCCAGTTAAAAGGTATCTTTTAGAAGTCTTGTTAGGATTTAATCAGATTCTTTTAAATTCTAGGCAGTCTCCTCCTCCCAAATCCTGCTCTTATTCTTTTCCTCTCCCTTCCCACTTACAGCAAGAAAAAAAGTGGTTTTTTTTTAGTGTTCAGAAATCCTTATTATCCCCTTGACATTTAATTATCCAATTTAATTACCTAATGATGCCAAAGCGGGTTTTTCCGATTTCTCATTCATTTCTGTTTACTGTCAACGTTAGCAAGGAGAGTGAAAAAAAAAAAAAAACACCTTTCCCTTTTCCCTTTCATTTGCTCCTTCCGAATCTTCCTTGGGAGCGATGTATCTTTTTTAAAGATTTAAATTCCAGGATACCTTAGTTGTTGCTTCTTATCCCAGTCAGCCCAAACTTTTACTTCTTAACTTCCTCCTGCACTTTCTTGTCCAGCTGAGTGCTTCTTTGAGGCAGCCATTTCTGACCGCTGCTCTTACCACCTTCAGGAAAGGGAGTTTTGCCAGCTGGTGAGGAAAGATGTAGCTTTCCTCGACCCTGCTGGGATCTCCCCCTTCTTTGCCACCTCTATGGGGTGGCTTAGCCCCGAAGCCAAACTGGCTCGGGACGCTCCAGTGGCGAGCCCAGGAAAAAACCACACATGATTGTGGATTCCTGCCTGCTGCTAAAGCCCTGCAAACTGGAAGGTATAGTTGAGGCCTTTTTGAAGAGTAGCAGTATTATCTGTGGTGTTGAATAGATTGACATCATCAGCGGAGAGAATGCAGTTGCTCTTAATATGATCACAGACGTCATTTATGTAGAGTATGAAGAGAGTTGATCCTAGAACACTGCCTTGGGGGACACCACTGTTGACAGGTACAGAATTTGATAGGACACTCCCAATTTTGACCATTTGTTGTCTGTTTGACAGGAATGCTTCTATCCAGTTATGCAGGTGTCCAGAGATACCATAAGATTTTAGTTTTAGGAGTAGTTTGTCATGTACCACTGAATCAAAGGCTTTACAGAAGTCTATGTGGATTACATCTATTGCTTTGCCTTGATCGAGTTGTGTAGTCCATATGTTTTTGCAGTGTAAGAGTTGCAGATTGCAGGATAGTTTTTTTCTGAAACCAAATTGTTTATTAGAGAATAGGTTGTTTGTCTCTAAGTGGAGGATAATGGATTGGTTAATAATTGATTCCATGACTTTACACGTGACTCAGCGTAAAGAGCTTGGTCTGTAATTTTCAACTAGGTTGGGGTCTCCCTTTTTGAAGATG